>JABLUY010000319.1:0-34882 GCA_013306675.1 Thraustochytrium sp. TN22 | reverse complement strand
GGAGCTGGAGCTGGAGCTGGAGCTGGAGCTGGAGCTGGAGCTGGAGCTGGAGCTGAAGCTGGAGCTGGAGCTGGAGCTGGAGCTGGGGCTGGAGCTGGGGCTGGGGCTGGGCCGGCGGCGTAGGGGACAAGGTGCTCGAGAGCGGCGCTGCACACACGGGTGAGCTTGCAGAGGATGGTGAGGAGGAGGACGAGCGCTGGAACGCAGGGATGCAGGACGTCGGTGGAGAAGACCGTGGGCTGGAGTGCGTATGTGCGGCGGAGGGGGGTGAGGCTGGAATGGGAAAGGTGTGGGGGGCGGAGACGTGCGATGTGCTTAGGAGCGAGCGCGAGAGGCGGAGGAAATGAGGAAGGTTGTACCAGCACGACGGCGCACGACGTCGTGCGCGATCGTTCGGCGTCTCAGTCAGAGAACGAGCGTGCGGTGTCTTTTGAGCGGCAAAGCTGTGTAGCGGTTGTTATGGCTTGCGCTCGCGAGCGACCTGAAGGAACTCACTGCAAAGGCCAAGTCATATGCATCCCACTCAGACGCTGGCAGCGCATCAAGTATGGCGCCGATGTCTGCAGCGTGCCGAGCAAGCAAATGCAGCCACCTCGCACGCAGGACTTGCAAGCTGCCGCGGTGGCTTTGCACAGCGCAGCGCATGAAGAGAGGCTGGCTGCGTGGCGGCGGCGGTCCGTTCTGCCGGCCGGTGGCGGGCTCCGCGTCGGGCTGGAGCTCGAGCGGCAGCTCGAACTTGAAGGCGGCGAGGTGTTGATCCTTCCTTCCAAGCGGCGAGAAGGCGACAAAGGAGGCGCGAAGCAGAAGATCATCAAAGCCAGATTAGCGCGGCGGCGCGCGGCGGCGCGCGGCGGCGCGCGGCGCGGCGCGGCGGCGGCGATGGCGGGCACGCACGAGCGCGTGGGCGGGCTGCAGCGGTGGCTGCAGCGCGCGCACGCGCCGGTGGTGCTGGTGGTGAGCACGGAGCGCGCCAAGGCGCTGGCGGATGACGGCAACGGGCTGTCGCTCGCGGAGCTGCTGGCGCCCTTCGGCGTGCAGGAGTCGCAGCAGGTGCCGTTCAGGACGCCCACGAGGTCGTACGGGCTGCGAGACTTCCGCGTGGAGTTCGTAGCCGCGGAGGATCTTGAGCCGGTGGCCTCGCGCGCGGCAGAGGACATGCTGCACGAGGTGGTCGAGGCGCAGGCGCCCACGCGCAGCCTGGAGGAGACGCTGCGCGAGGGCCCGGAGTCGAACGCGGACCTGCGACGCTTCGTCGGCACGGCGTACCGGCAGCCGTGGTACGAAGCGTACCGTCGGGCGGTGGTGCGAACGATGCAGCATCACGACGCCGAGATGTTCGGCTGCCCCGTGGGCTGCCTGGTGGTGGCCAGCACGGCGGACGGCGACCCGATGGAGTCCTTCGAGCAGCTCATGAGCCCGCACTTGCTACCGAGCGCCTTTCAGTGCGGCCAGTACGACCCCAACATGCCGCGCTACTACGTCCTGCTGCACGACCGCTCCAACCCGCAGACAGCCGGCTTGGATACGGCCGTGCTGGCCGAGCAGCTGCACCGCAAGCTGCCGCCACACTCCTTCTTCTTCGTGCAGCTGGACAACTCGCGCCCGCCCTCGGCGCCGGCGCGCGCCGACCTCTGGGCACCCTTTGTAGGCCAGGCGCTGCTCGGTCGCGACCGGGCGCGGGAGCGCGCTCAGGCGGTCGGGCGCTCCTTTGGGAGTCGCCTCACCGATGCGGATATCGATACGCTGCGCAGGTTTGCGAGCTCGCTCGTGGTGTCAGGTGTGCTGGCGGCGCTCGAGGTGCGCCTCTTCGAGCTGGACGCCCGCGTCACCGCTCAGCGCAAGGGCCTGCGCAACACGTTTCGCAGCTTCTGGGGCAAGCAGCGGGGAGGTGGGGGCCAAGGGGACAGCGGCAGCGGCGGCACCGGTGGCGGCGGCGGCGGCGGCGGCGGTGGCCACGCCGGACGCAGTGCCACGACTGTGCGCCGCGTGCGGTACCTGCACGACTCAATCGAGAGCAACATCCGACTTTTGGCGGACCTCGCATTCATGGTGCAGGACTACGAGCTCGCACTCAGCATGTACCGCATCGCGCGCGACGACTTCGGTGCCGACAAGGAGTCCATCCACCAGGGTGCAGCGCTGGAGATGATGGCCGCCTGTAGCTTACTGCGCGGCGCGGCTGAGCGCGACATCCTCGAGTACCTGCGCCGGTCGCAGAGCTGCTTCAAAGAAGTCCTGACCGCGGCGCGCGGCCACGGGCCCGGGTCGACGCCGGAGCGCGACGCGCGCATCGCCACGGCGGCGCGCTTCTTGACGCGGTCCACGATGCTCTTCGTCGACGTGGTCCTGGCCTACGGCGGCAACGCGCGCATGTACCGCGAGTCGACGGAGCTGCTGGCGCGCGCCTCCTTGGAGGAGACGCCGCTCTGCGCCGCCTTGCTCCTCGAGCAGACCGGGCTCTTCCTCGTCTTCCAGGAGCTCGCCTCCTCCGGCACCTGGTCCTTTGACAGCCTCGCACAGCAGCAGCACCTGCTCATGCAGGCCAAGCAGCGTCAGCAGCAGCTCTCTCCGCAGCAGCAGGACGCGCAGAACGAGGGTGGCGCCTTTGGGGCCGTGCAGCAGGGCTCGCCCACCTCGGGCGCCTCGACCGGGGGCGCTGCCGCCGAGATGGCGCCGGGCGGTGCCCTCGCCACGAGCCGCCGCCTGCGCAAGTTCGGCTTTCACATGGTCATGGCCGGCCTGCTCTTCAAGAAGGACCGCCAGACCGCGCACGCGCTGCGCTGCCTCGCGACCGTGCGCAATTTGTACCGTAACACGCGCTGGTCGCACATTCAGGACCACCTGGCCTCCACCATGGCGGAGCACGCAGCCGCGCTCGGCGACCTCGAGCACGCGCTGCCGTTTTGGGCCGAAGTGCTCGAGCGCGGCGACGAGCCGCGCCACCGCCAGGAGTCTATCCTGAACGAGATGGAGCAGCGCATGGACGCCGCCAACACGCCGGGCTTCCAGGCCGACGCCGAGTGGCCCTTTGCGCTCCCGCTCGTGGACGACACCCGCGTCGGCGTGCACCGCGCGCAGAACGCGTCCATCCTGCCGCCACTGTCCTCGCTGCAGGCGGACGTCGCGCTCGTGGAACCCGAGGACGATGTGGCCACGGGCGCCGTGGATGACCAGGGCCGCGAGCTCGCGGCAGCAACCGACGCCGCACAGCAGCAGCAGCAGCAGCAGCAGCAGCAGCAGCAGCAGCAGCAGCAGCAGCAGCAACAACAACAACAACAACAGCAGCAGGCCGCGCGACCGGCTCGCATGGAGACGCGCGCCGCGGCACGCCGCCGCGAGGAGGCGGAATGGGTTCAGTTGCGCGGCTTCCTCGACAAGGTGAGCCCGCCGCCGCCCGGGCTGGCCCCCGACACACCGGCAGGCGCCGGCGAGGTGCCGCGGCGCGGGCGGCGCGGCGCGCGGCGCGCGCAAGTCAAGCCTCAGGTGTGCTACGCGGACGAGCCCGTCTATGTGGACGTCCCGCTGCGCAACCCGTGCGCGCTCAAGCTCGCCGTGAGCGAGCTGCGGCTCGTGGCGCAGCTGGTGCCCGACAAGAAGGACACCGAAGGAGAGGACGCCGCCGAGGACGCCGACCTTGTCGAGACCCCAGCCGAGGAGCGCCTTGTGCTGGACGAGGACGAGGAGCGAATGGTGCGCCTTCACGTGCTCCCGCGGTGCGCCGGCACGCTGACCATCATCGGCGTGCAGTGGCGCCTGCTGGGCAAGGCGCGCGTGCAACATAACTTCTCACTTCGTGGCCCACGTCTCCTGGACACCAAGGAGAACCGCGCCGCGGGAGCACGCAGCCAGGACTTGCGCCTTGTGAAGACCGTGCGGCCGGCGGGCGCCTGGCTCGGCGCGGACCTGGAGCTGGCCGACGTTGTCTTCGAGGGCGAGACAGTGTCGGCTTCGCTCGAGCTGATCAACCTGGGCGCCACGGCATGTGTGGGCAGCATGGTCATCGGCACCAATGCTCCAACGCTCTGTGTGGGCGCCGAGGTCACGGAGGACGGCGACGCGGTCGTGGGCGACCGCCTCGCCCCCGTGCTGGACGAGGGCGGCCGCGCGTTTGAGATCCCCAAGGCCGACCTCGGCCAGGGCCTCCCTGTCGCCGTGCCCGTAGTCATTCGCATGCCGCGCGCTGGCACCGTCACGCTGCGCCTCATGCTGCGTTACCAGGACGGCACCGCGCTGCGCTACGTGCGGCTGTCACGCTCCGTGCAGGTGCAGCCCTGCGTGCGCCTCGCCGCGCGCTGCCTCTCCTCGCCGCTCCCGGGCGCCGACCACCTGGTGAGCTGCTCCGTGAGCAACCGGTCCTCGCGGTCCGTCTGCCTGCACCGTGTTGTGGCGCTCTCGGGCGCGTGGACAGTGCTGCCCATCTCGTCCGCGGGCGGGCCGTCTGCGCGCGAGGCAGTGCTGGCCCCGCAGGAGACGCGCTCGTTCCTGCTTCGCCTGCAGCGCGGCGAGACCGCCTCCGCCATGTCGCTGCAGCAGTCCGACGTACGCTTTCCGGAGCTGCCCGAGTGGCAAGTGACGGAGGACGAGATGGCGCTCGCGCCGTCCTTTGCGAGCCGCGTTCACTTCATCTGCGCGGAGCACGCCGCCGCCATCGCCGCGGCGCGCGCCGCGGCAAACACACGCTTCCAGTTCTTCAAGGACAAGCTGGACGCCGAGGGCAAGCTCCCGACTTCGATCCAGGCCATTCGCCGCCTGCGCCAGGCCGGCTCCCAGGATCCTGAGATGGACCTGCTCGCGCAGCTCGAGGCCGCCACCAAGCCCGCGCCGGGCGAGCCGCGTCCGTGCGCGCAGGAGGCGCTCTGCTTTGGGCCTCGCAGCGAGCAGCTCCACCTCATGCTGGAGTGGCGCTCGCGGCGCGGCGCGAGCGACGAGTGGGCGCTCGGCCACGCCGAAGAGCTCGCGCTCGCCGTTCTGCCGGACAAGCAGCTCAAAATCTCCCTCGAGCACGCGGAGTCTTGCACGAGCAAGGTGCTCGCGGTCCGCTTCAAGGTGCAGAACCTGTCCGCCGAGCCGCTCCGGGGAGCGGTCTTCCAGGTCGCCAACACCAAGGACGTCTCCTGGCGCGGCCTCACGCGCGCGCGCCTCGCCGATCTCGCGCCACAGCAGTCGCATATGGTTAGTCTCTTGGCGGCCTTTCACACCTCGGGCCTCGTCGACCTCAGCGTGGCGCAGGTGCTCCTGGACGGTGCCTCCATCGCGCAGTGCACGCCCTCCTTCGTCTCGGTCATTGCAGGCCACGGCCCTGGCGATGCTGCAGAGGTCGAGTTGGTGCCTCGCACGCCCGAGATGGCGGCTCGACCTCCTCTTGAATCCCCGCCGCCCCGGCCGCCCGCCTCCGCGAGCACGCAAGACGAGAGCTTCCTTTGGTCCGAGACGAGCCTGGCCACGAAGCCTGTTCTGACCCAAGTGCCGGCGACCACTCGCGTTTCGCTCGAGGAGGACGGCGGGTCTCTGGTCACGAACGGTGCAGTCCCAGACGACGAGCCCGCTGTCCAGTCCACGCAGGAAGCACAGCCCTTGCAGCAGGTGCATCAAGTGCAGCCCGAGCCATCTGTGCAACATGCGGATGCGCCCCCCAAGAGGGAAGACGAGACCATGAACTCGCTTCCAGCACCGGCGCCGACGCCAAAGGACGAGTCTGATGATGTGCAAGGTTTGTTGGACGTGGGCACTCTGCAAGAGGCTCAGCCGGGCATGCCCGCTGCTAGTGCGGGAGACGAGGACAGCGAGCTGGCTCGCGCGGCGGCAATGGACAAGGATGGCGCGGATGCTGAGCAGGATGGCCAGGATGGCCAGGACAGTCCATTGGCAAAGCGCTCGTCATCGATTGAGTTGGAGGACGCGCTGCGTCAGGAGCTCGAAGGCGGCCAAGACGAGGCGGCGGAGGACGACGACGACGACGGCGAAGACGAGGAGGAGTTTCTTAAGAACCTCGAGCAGGAGCTCGCCTCGCCCGAGTGAGCAAAGAGCGCGCCAAGTGCTCGCGAAGTGCGCGGGAGTTGAAATGCGGTAGCACCGAGAGGACTCTTTGTGTGATGAAGCTTGGACGAGAGTACTTGGAAGGAAGAAGCATGCACACAAGAGGAACGCTCGATACGATCGGTCACGCCTTCTTTTGTTCCTTTCCCTCCCGGGACCCCGGATAGCACATATCAAAGCATGACAGTGTCTATTTTCCTTCTTTTCTTTTCTTTTCGATTCGAGCGAGGAGAAGCCTCTTCAGTGCAAGGGGGGCGGAGGAGGTGGGGGCGGAGGTGCGCCCGAGGAAGAAGAGGACGAAGAGCTGCCGGCGTCGTGGTGAGTCGGCTTGGGACCTGATCCGTGGCCACTAGTCCCATGGCCGGGGCGCACGTAGGACATGTTCTTATGTGAAGGATGGCGGCCGGCATGCTCGCTCTGACGAGGCGGCCAGGAATAGCGGCTCCCGCTGTAGGACGAGCCATAGCTGCCCCCTCCTCCACGGCTGCGGCCGCCAGGATGGCCTCCGGAATGGCCGCCGGGATGGCCGCCTGGCCCGCCCGGACCAGGGCCGCCAGAATGACCGCCAGGGTAGCCACCCGGATGGCCGCCCGGAGGGCCGCCGCGGCGATGATGGTGGTGGGACGAGCGGTGGCCCCTGCCCCCGCCAGGCCCACCAGGTCCGCCGCCGGGGCCGCCGCCGCCGGGGCCAGCAGGGCCAGCGCCCCCCACGGGGACGGCCTTGCCATTCTGCAGACGCGCACGCTCCTCGCGGCGCATGCGACGCTGCTCCTTGAGCTCAAACTCGTGGAGGCCATCGCCGGCGAGGCGCGGGAGATCCTCGGGCTTGCCCGGAAGGACGCCTTTCCAAAAGTAGTCGTGATCGAGCGCCTCGGCGGCCGTAATGCGATGACGCGGGTCGAGCGTGAGCATGCGCTTGAAGAGGTCGAGCTCGAGCGGCTTCATCCAGGCGAAGCGCGTGTCGATGGTGGAATCCATCTTCTCGAAGGAGCAGGACTTGAAGGCGGGCGTCTGCGAGACGCCGGGCCAGTTCTCCTCGGAGGGCGTGCCGCACAGCGCAAAGATGCGCTTGAGCTGGTCGCTCTCGTTCTCGCCCGGCAGCGGCGAGCCGCGACCGAGGAGCTCGGCGAAGATGCAGCCGACCGCCCACATGTCGATGGCCGTCGAATAGTGCGCGATGCCGAGCAGCAGCTCGGGGGCGCGGTACCACAGCGTGACGACTCGCGTGGTGTAGCGCTTCTTCTTCTTCCAGGAGCGGCTGAGGCCCCAGTCGCCGATCTTGAGCTTGGAGTCGTTGGAGACGAGGATGTTGGCCGCTTTGAGGTCGCGGTGGATGATCTCGTTGGTGTGAATGTAGTGGATGCCCTCGAGCAGCTGTTTCATGTAGCACTTGATGTAGTCCTCGGAAAGCTTGAACGACGGGTTCTCCATGATTCCCGTCAGGTCGTTGTCCAGGTACTCCAGCACCATGTACACCTCGCCGAGGTTGTCCTCGCGCAGCTGCGTCGACGACGGCACGATCTCCACAAGCTCCAGCACGTTCTCGTGGCGCAGCTGCTGCATGATCTTGATCTCGCGCAGCGCCGTCAGCGGGTAGCCGTCCTTGGCGTTGTGCACGCGCAGCTTCTTGAGCGCCACAAGCCGGTTCGACGCCTTGCACCGCGCCTTGTACACCTCGCCGTAGGTGCCCAGGCCGACCTGCCGGATGATCTCGTACTCGGCCACGGTCCGCGACGAGAAGTCCGACCCGGACGCCGTCCCGTTCTTCTGCCTGGCGTCCTCCGTCGCTGCCGTCGACGAGGTCGCCGCGGCGGGGGCCGCGGCCGCGGCCGCAGCCGCTCCCGCGCCGGCCTCCTCCGCCGCAGCGGGCTCCTCCGCCGCGGGTCTGGCTCGCAGGAACGCCAGCGCCTGCCTCACCACGGCGACGCCCTCCTCGGCCGCCAGCTGCGGCTCGCCCGGCGCCGCGCCGGCGCCGGCCTCGGCGCCCGCGTTCCCGCCCGCGCTGCGCGGCCTCTTCTTCCCCGCCGCGTCCGCCGCGGCCTGCTCTCGCGCCTTCGGCTGCTCCTCCGCCGCCGCCGCGCGCGCGCCCTCGCCCTCGCCCTCGCGCTCGCCCTCTCGCGCGCGCGCGCCCGCCTTGCCGCGCTCGCCGCGCTCGCCGCCCGCGCCGCCCGCGCCGCCGCCATCCCCCGCGCCCATGCCCATGCCGCCTCCTCGCGCGTCGCGCCGACGCGCGTACGTCCGTGCCGCCCTCGCCGCGCCGCGCCCGCGCCGCGCGCCGCCCGCGCGCCGCCGCCGCGCGCCGCCGCGCCGCGCGCCGCCGCTCTCGCGCCGCCACCGGAGCGCCGCCGCGCGCCGCCGCCGCGTACGAGCGCGAGCGCGCGGCCGGCCAGCGCCAGGGCGGCGGCGCGGCGGCCGCCGGCCAGCGCAAGGGCGGCGCGGCGCGGCGGGGCGGCACGGACATACGCGCATCGGCGGGACGCGCGCGGGGAGGCGGAGCGCGCGGGCGGCGAGCAGCAGGGCGGCGAGGAGGAGGAGGAGGAGGAGGAGGAGGAGGGCGCGGCGACGCGCCGGTACGAGCGCGAGCGCGCGGCCGGCCAGCGCCAGCGCCAGCGCGGCGCGGCGGGGGCGGGGGCGGCACGTACATACGCGCGTCGGCGGGACGCGCGCGGGGAGGCGGAGCGCGCGGGCGAGCAGCAGGGCGGCGAGGAGGAGGAGGAGGAGGAGGAGGAGGTGGGCGCGGCGACGCGCCGGTACGAGCGCGAGCGCGCGGCCGGCCAGCGCCAGGGCGAGGCGGCGAGGCGGCACATGCGCGAGGAGGCGGGACGCGCGCGAGGAGGCGGAGCGCGCGGCGCCGGCGCGCGCGGGCGGCGAGGAAGAGGGCGGCGAGGAGGTGGAGGAGGAGGAGGCCGCGGCGATGCGCCGGTACGAGCGCGAGCGCGCGGCCGGCCAGCGCTAGGGCGGCGAGCAAGAGGGCGAAGAGGGAGGCACGTGCGCGAGTCGGCGGGACGCGCGAGGAGGCGGAGCGCGCGGCGAGGGCGGCGAGCGTGGGGGGCGGCGTGAAAGAGGGCGCGAGCGCAGGCGAGGCGAGGGGAGGAGGAGGCCGTGGCGACGCACCGGTACGAGCGCGAGCGCGAGCGCGAGGCAGGTTAGCAAGGCGGCGAGGGAGAGGAAGAGGCGGGAGATGCAGCGGGAGAAGCGACGGGCGCTGAAGGGGAGGAGGAGAGGGCGACCGCGGGCAAGGTGTGGAGGGAGGTTTGGAGCTGTGAATTTGCATTGATTTTGCTTTGAAGCTGAAAGAGCTATGGAGCTGCTGCTATCAAGAGCTGTGGAGCAATGCAGCTGGAGGAGATCGAGGCGAGGCCATGGAGCAAAGCAGCTGGAGCGGATCGAGGCGAGGCCAACCAGCGTGCCAGGACGCGCAGACACGCGAGCAGCGAGCAGAAAAGTCCAAGGCGGCAGATGCGGGCATCGATGGAAGGGCTACGCGGAGAACGTCGTCGACATGAAGCTTGAGCTGAGGAGCTGTAGAGTGGTGACGCTGGAGACGAGGCTGAGTCGAATGTTACAATCCAACAGACGCAACGTTGATGTTGACTGTGAGCACAAGGAGTGAAGGCGACGCTATCCGCGTCGAAGATGCCGAGTCGAAGAAGTGCAGACCCAAGACGACGCAATGGCATGCGAGCAGGTTGAGACGCGGGCGCGGCTCTCACGGCTGCGCGCTGCACAACCTGAGCTGAGGGAGCTACGTCTTTTGATTGCTCAGGCTGTCCTGTGTCCACTACCGTGGTACTGCAAATCGCAATCAAAGTGGCAAGGATGCTTTGCCTTCTGTCGCCGGCGAAGGCGATGCGAGAGGTGGCCGGGGCGCGAGCGGGCGCGGGGAGCGCGGCGCCGTGCCTGGGCGCAGCGACCGCGGAGCTGCTCAAGGCGCTGCGCGGGCAGTCGGCGGGCGATCTGTCCAAGCTCATGGGCATCAGCGCGGCGCTGGGGGCGCTCAACCACGGGCGGTACCAGGGGTGGGAGACGGCGACGGAGTACAGCGCGATCGACCTCTTCGACGGAGAGGCGTTCAAGGCGCTGGACGTGGACTCCATGTCGGCGGAGGACCGCGAGAGCATGCGCAGCTCGCTGGTGGTGCTGTCGGGGCTCTACGGCATGATCCGGCCGGAGGACGCTATCAAGCCGTACCGGCTGGAGATGGGCACGCGGTTCGCCGTGGGCGGCGCCAAGAACGTGGTGGACTTTTGGCACAAGCACGGGCTCACGGACGCGCTAGCGGCGCACGCCAAGGCGGTGGGCGCCACGACGGTGGTGAACTGCGCGAGCGAGGAGTACGCCAAGGCGGTGGACTTCGCGAGGCTGCGCAAGGAGCACGGGCTGGAGGTGCTGCGGTTCAAGGGCGTCAAGGCTGGCGGCGCGCGCGGACTGCCGGGCGTCTTCTCCAAGCAGGCGCGCGGCATGATGGCGCGCTTTGTGATTCAGGCGCGGCCGAAGACTGCCGCTGACCTGGAGGCCTTTGCCGGCTCAGACGGGCGCTTTAGCTTTTTCAAGCGCGACGGCGACGAGCTCATCTTCGAGCGCCACGACTCGCCCGTTGCAGAGCGCACCACTGGCGCCAAGAAGCCGGCGGCAAAGGCAAAAAAGGACGCCACGGCCACGATCAAGAAGGATCCTGAGGACGACGGGGAGAAGAAAAGGGAGGACAAGAAGGAGAAGGCGGCCCCAAAGGAGGACAAGAAGGATAAGGCCCAGCAAGAGAGCAAGGCGACCAAGGTCAAGACCGAGGCAACAAAGAAGACGGCGGCCAAACCTGGGAAGCGGGGTGCCGGCGCCGAGAGCAACACACCGGAGAACTCGAGCAAAAAACGCCGCGTGCAGCCGAGCAGGCGCGCGCGGCAGACAGATGCCTCCGTCCGCGACTGACCCCAGCATTTGGTAGTGCGCTTGGTAGAGCAGTTTCGGAACGCGCGCGCGTCCACGTGCGCGTCCAGGCTTGCTCCCGGGGGAGATGACCGTGACGCTTGACTCGCGATCACCGTCCGGGACGATCGCGATAGCCCGGCGAGGCCGCATGCCACGCCGGGGCCAGCCCGGCTGTGGGCCCGCTACTACTGCTCGCACCCGAGTAACCGTCAATGGAACCTCGGTTCTGTGCCCAGGAGGTGGCCAATGCGAAGTCCGTGCGCCGCGCCGCGCGTTGCGGCGCGTAGCCTTTTTCATCATTCGTCGGTGCCGGCGCGGGCCCCATCGGGATAAATATGTACGTGGTGCTGGTACTTGGTAATGGTTGTTCCGCGTGAGTCCCCGGACAGGTCTGGCCAGTGACGTGCATCCACGCTGCGTCACGCCAGCCCGCTCCCAGTCTCGATGACTTTTTGCTTTTCGTTCTTGCAACTTGAAGTGAAAGAGATGATGTCTTTTCTCTCACCATGGCTCCGACCACCACTCACAGCCAGCTTCTTTCGCTTCCTTGTTTGGCGTAGCCGGTCAGCTTTTGCCGCACGCCTTGGTGGTGGTGGTGGGGGGGGGGGGGTGACGACGAGCAACCGAGCATTGCAAGAGTTACTCTGGTTAGTAGCAAGCTAGCTAGCTAGAGCGAGCTCGCTCTACCAAGCTAGGATCCGGGGGGAGGGGAAGAGAGGGGGTGGGTTGGACTGCCTGCCGCCAGCAACGCCTCGACGGCCCACCTACCGCTCTCGAGCCTCTCTCTACAAACGTCGAGAAACGCGCCACAAGCAAGCACGCACACGCACCCACACACACACTCGCCGACGACGGAGAGCCGCCAGCAGGCAGGCATGCGTCTTGGTCCCGCCGCAATCTCCACGGACAGCTCCAGCTCGCGCTCGCGCGCGTGGGACAATTGCGCCACAGCCTGCCAGCCGGCCTAGCTTCGCCTTGCTTCGCCTTGCTTCGCCGCGCCCAGCCGGCCACCACGGCGAGGCGAGGCGAGGCCAGGCGAGGCGAGGCGAGGCGAGGCCGCAGCCGGGCCCGCGCAGGCCGCGCCGCCTGCCCGCCGTCTCCCCGCGCGCGCGAAGAGGCCGCCGGCGTCAGTCTGGCCGCGGAGAACCGCGCGTCCCACTCGCCTGCGTGGGACGAAGAGCCGCGGCGTGCGGGTTTGGGACGCGTCCGGAGGCGTTTGGGACGCGTCCGGAAGCGTTTGGGACGCGTCCGGAAGGGGACGCGGCGCGGCTGTCCTGACCCCCCGGGGGCGGCCTGCCAGGCCTGACTGCCGCCGCGCTGCGCAGACCCGAGCAAGCCGCGCGCGAACTGAGCTGGCCAGGCCGTGCAGAGCGCGACTGCGACGAGCTGCTCCAGCTGCTGCAGCTCGGCTGCCGCCCCTGCGAGGCGTCGGCGGCGCGCGAGGCCGACCTGCGCTGCACCGCGCGGCGCAGTGCAGCGCAGGGGAGCGCAGCGTGGTGCAACGCAGGCAGCGCAAGCTGGAGCGTGCGAGAGCAGGCCGTTGACGTGCGCGAGAGCGTGGTGCAGCTGCTGGCGCTCGTGGTGCACAGCTGCAGCTGGAGCTGCTGCTGCAGCTGGTAAAAGGGGCCGGCCGAGGAGAACGGGCAGCGGAAGCTGGGGCTGAACGAAGCGCCCTCTCGCTGACAGCGCGCTCTCGGCGGCGCCGGGGCGCGCGGACCAGGGCAGAATGGCGGGCGAGCGCGTGCGGCGGCTGGTGACGAGCTTCTCGTCGTCGAACGAGGCGGCGGGAGGGCGCACAGCAAGGTCGATCCTGGCAGACCTGCAAAAGGCAAGCCAGCGCGAGGATGGCATGGGCGGCGCAATGGAGGGCATGGGGGGCGCGGAAGTGCAGGGTGTGAGCTACGCGGAGCTCTGGGACGGGCTAGACGTGTGCCTGGATCAGGCGAACGGGACAAAACAGACGACCAAAGACGTGGCGACCGGGCTGGTGCAATGGGCCGCGGCGGAGCGCGACTACATCAGCAAGCTGCCGTTCACGCGCAAAAAGTACGAGCTGCCCGCGTGCGAGGAAGGCTCGCTCGGCATCGTCTTGGAGACCTTCTGCTCGAGCTTCCTCAAGGTGGGCGAGGCGCGCTCGCGGCTGAGCAGTGTGGTGGGCGCCATGGGCGCGCAGCTGCACCAGTTCCGGCGCGAGCAGAATCAGACCAAGCGCAAGCTGGAGCTGGAGAGCCAGAAGCTGCGCAAGGCGCTGCAGGCGCAGGAACAGACGTTCATGCGCGCCAAGCTCAAGTACGAGAAGGCGTGCAAGGATGCCGAGCAGCTCATCGCGCTCAAGGAGAAGGCGCACCAGGAGAAGGCGCTCCACGAGGTGAGCAAGCTGTGGCAGCGCACCACAGACGCGCTCATTGCCGTGCAGGAGTCCGAGCAGCAGTACCGGCTGGCCGTCGAGGAACTGCGCACCTTTCGCGCCAACTACACGGCTGCCATGCAGCGCGTGCTGAGCGAGCTGCAGATCCTCGAGGAGAGCCGCATTGAGTACACCAAGGCGCTTGTGCACGGCATTGTTGACTCGTATACGGAGCTCTCCAACCAGTTCTCGCAGGTCATCACGGAGCTCGCGGAGAGCGTGGAGGGCGTCGATAGCCGCAAGGATGTGGACACCTTCGTCAAGCGACACATGCGCCCGCCGCCTGAGCCCATCACCTTCGAGAAGCTCGTCACCGCCAAGATCGAGGCCGAGATCGAGATCCTTGTGGGCGGCGGCATCGCAGCCTCGCTCGCCAACGCGCGTGCATCGGCCGTGGCTGCCCACGGCGCGTCCATGGGCGACGCTGCGGAAACCGCGGACGCCGCCTTGGGCGAGGCCGGCCTGGCGTCCGCCTCGGCCTCCTCGGGGTCCGCCTCAGGGTACGAGTCCGAGGCCGTGTCGTCTTCGACGGCGGCGGCGGCGACGTTCGGGGCGGGCTCGCCGCCGCCGCTCGCGGCGCGGCCACGACCAGGAGGGCCGCCTGCGCGTGCCGAGCACAAGCGCGCGGCGTCCGTGTCGACGTTGGGCACGGCCTCGGGCGGCGCTGAAGACGCGCGCCGCGGCCTGCTCACGCCCACGGCCGCGTCCGGCTCGTCCATGTCCGGGTCGCCCGCCTCCGCATTCGGTGGCGCGCGCCCAGGGGGGACAGCCTCACTGCCACGCAGCATCCCTGCGCGACCCGCGCTGGCGGCCCGCCCCAACCTCCAGGCGCGGCCGCCCGAGCGCAGCGCGTCGGGCGAGGCCATGGACAGCGACGAGGACGAGGACATCGGCGAGGTTCAGAACAATCATACCAACGGCGAGAATGAAAACAAAAACAGCCTGGAGGCTGAGGAGGGCAGCGACGAGGCCGGCGAGGACCTGGCCGCTGCGGCGGCCTCTTCGGACGAGGAAAACGACGAGGACGACTCGCATTACGTGGTGAAAAACTCTGGCCCGGTCGACTTTGTGCGCGTGATCTACGCGTACGAGGCCGAAGAGGAAGTGGAGCTCAGCGTGCAGCCCGGAGACATCATTCAGGTGCTCGACAAGGACGACTCTGGCTGGTGGGAGGGCCAACTCGTGGACGGCCGCATTGGTTGCTTCCCGGAGAACTACACGCAGCCGGCCACCGTTGCGGAAGCCACAGCGCATGGCTTTGACACGCAGCCTGCTAAGAAGGCCGCACCCGCTTCGACGACGACGACGACGACGACGACCAGGCCCGCTGCCAAGACCGCTTCGGCCGCAGCTCAGGGCCCGCCGCCGCGGCCAGCGACGAAGCCGGCCGTTGAGGTGGTCGCGCGTAACTCGCCCGCCGCAAACAAGGCCGCCGCGGCGAGCAACGCCGAGTCCGCCGAGGCTGGTGGTAGCTTCCGCGGCGACCCCGCCTTCTCATACGAAGGTCCAGCGCGCCAGGTCATTGCTGTCTTCGACTACGAGGCCCAGGACCCATGCGATCTCACCATCCACAAGCGGGAGGTCCTCACGGTGCATGGCGTCGATCAGGACGGCGGCTGGCTCGATGCCTCAGACGCCTCCGGCAACCGTGGCATGGTTCCGGCCAACTACGTGCGCACCTACGTGCCGCGCCCAGATTCCGCACTCTCGGCCTGATTCTCGTCGCCAGATAGTCGACCCTGTGCCTTCCCCCCCTCACGTAGTTTGTAGTAGAGAGCCTCGCCCTGGAGTGCTTGCTTGATACGACCACATCATGTCTTTGATGGGTCAGTGAGATCAGTGAGATCAGTGAGATTTGCTTTTACTTTACTCAGCTGCGGCCATTACTCGCTCAAGGCCAGGCCTGTCTGCCAGTGCCACTGCGCCCGTGTGCTGCGGGATCGATCGCTTGTTTACCTTTGTAACGAAACGAGCCGCCGGGATCTCTTACTGATTAAGTTAGAGCTTGGTACAGGCGATGTCGAGGAATCCAGTTTCGAAGTCTCCATCCGATCAACGATCGCGCCGTGTGAGCGAGGGCCTGCGCGCCCGGCCGCGGTCAGCGCATTCGCCAAGTCATCACTCCGCCCGCAGCTCTGCTGCATCGGTCCCGTTCGCCGTAGTGGTCGCGAGCCAAGCGCGCAGAGCCAGGTCGAACCTCAAGCGTGCGCAACGCACCGGCCGGTTGCCCTCTTGACCCATCGTCGCGCATGGCCAGCAGCACCAGCGGTGCGTGAACACCCGCCGAGCCGGCAACTCGCTTCTTCTCATCGCACTCGTCAGCAAGGACGCGCGCATACGCATCTCCAGGGCGCTCAATGCCACCACCAAGCTCGCTTGCCGCATCCCGCCAGCTCATCCACATGCACATGATGTTGACACCACCTTTCTCGTCAAGGTCTGGGTCGGCCTGAGTCAAGGCTGGTGACCCCTTCTGCTGCCTCGTCGCAGTGCAGTGCAGACGCTGGCGAACGGCAGCGAGACCAAGCTCGCCGTCTTCGTCGTGGCTCCTTCAGTAGATAAGTTCGTACGTCGCTGGCCAAGTGCCTCCGGCCGCGGTCCTAAGGTTCTGTGCGAGCTGACCGGGACTCCTGCGCCCTTGGGAGTGCGAGCTCGCGTTTGGCCGCCGCGACCACCTCTTGTCCGGCCAGCTGGCCTTCTCTAGCCGCTCCTCAGGACAGCGGCTGCCCCGCCGCCGCCCTCCCACGGCGGCGGCGCTGCCCTGACGCGCCGAGCCCGCGCCTCCGCCCACGCGCGCTGCTACAGGCTTGACTGCGCACACGCAGCTTCATGTGCTGGCGCCGGCCTCTCTTCCTCTCTTTCGTACCGACGAGCAGAACAGCGGACCCACCAACGACGCGCCGGCAAGACTCCTCTTGGATAGGCGATTGCCTACGCACGCGTGACGTCTGCCTTTACGCCCGAGTTCGATTCAAGCATGCAGCACCAGGTTTTCAAATCACTATAGACCCAACTGTGAACCTATCGGTCGGCAGCTTCCGTCATCTTGAGAATGTGTACCATGCCTGATTTGTCACCAGCAACGACGGTGCCGCCCCAACGTACGCAACAGTACGGATTCATCTCATGATCCGTCGTGAAACGCACCCGGCCATCGCCAGGCAGGATTTGTAAGGCGTCTCTAGTCACCTCAACCGGAAGAGCGCGGCGCCCTCCGTCCGGACGCGTCGCCGCGGCTTGGGCGTCCACTCGCGCACCGGTCTGCAGGTCCCAGTGCAACACGGTGCCGCCGTAGTCCTTGCTGGTGATGATGCCGCCGTCCAAAGCCACGCTGTAGACGGCAGACGTGTGCCCCTCGAGCACGTGCAGCATTTGGCCGGTGTGAGCGTCCCACACGCGCACCGTCTTGTCGTCAGACCCAGACACGATCCGGTCGCCGTCCAAAGCCACGCTGTAGACGGCAGACGTGTGCCCCTCGAGCACGTGCAGCATTTGGCCGGTGTGAGCGTCCCACACGCGCACCGTCGTGTCGTCAGACCCAGACACGATCCGGTCGCCGTCCAAAGCCACGCTGTAGACGGCAGACGTGTGCCCCTCGAGCACGTGCAGCATTTGGCCGGTGTGAGCGTCCCACACGCGCACCGTCGTGTCGTCAGACCCAGACACGATCCGGTCGCCGTCCAAAGCCACGCTGTAGACGGCAGACGTGTGCCCCTCGAGCACGTGCAGCATTTGGCCGGTGTGAGCGTCCCACACGCGCACCGTCGTGTCGTCAGACCCAGACACGATCCGGTCGCCGTCCAAAGCCACGCTGTAGACGGCAGACGTGTGCCCCTCGAGCACGTGCAGCATTTGGCCGGTGTGAGCGTCCCACACGCGCACCGTCGTGTCGTCAGACCCAGACACGATCCGGTCGCCGTCCAAAGCCACGCTGTAGACGGCAGACGTGTGCCCCTCGAGCACGTGCAGCATTTGGCCGGTGTGAGCGTCCCACACGCGCACCGTCGTGTCGTCAGACCCAGACACGATCCGGTCGCCGTCCAAAGCCACGCTGTAGACGGCAGACGTGTGCCCCTCGAGCACGTGCAGCATTTGGCCGGTGTGAGCGTCCCACACGCGCACCGTCGTGTCGTCAGACCCAGACACGATCCGGTCGCCGTCCAAAGCCACGCTGTAGACGGCAGACGTGTGCCCCTCGAGCACGTGCAGCATTTGGCCGGTGTGAGCGTCCCACACGCGCACCGTCGTGTCGTCAGACCCAGACACGATCCGGTCGCCGTCCAAAGCCACGCTGTTGACGGCAGACGTGTGCCCCTCGAGCACGTGCAGCATTTGGCCGGTGTGAGCGTCCCACACGCGCACCGTCTTGTCGTCAGACCCAGACACGATCCGGTCGCCGTCCAAAGCCACGCTGTAGACGGCAGACGTGTGCCCCTCGAGCACGTGCAGCATTTGGCCGGTGTGAGCGTCCCACACGCGCACCGTCTTGTCGTCAGACCCAGACACGATCCGGTCGCCGTCCAAAGCCACGCTGTTGACGAAGGACGTGTGCCCCTCGAGCACGTGCAGCATTTGGCCGGTGTGAGCGTCCCACACGCGCACCGTCTTGTCTGAAGAAGAAAAACGGGAAGTGCCAGACCCAGACACGATCCGGTCGCCGTCAAAAGCCACGCTGGTGATGGTGACTGGGTTGAGCACGTGCAGCATTTCGCCGGTGTGAGCGTCCCACACGCGCATCGTCGCGTCGTACGACCCAGACACGATCCGGTCGCCGTGCAGAGCCACGCAAGTGACGGTGCTCTCATGCCCCCTGAGCACGTGCAGGAGCGGATCGCGCGGCGGGGCGAGGGACTGCTTGACGGGGCAGAGCCACGGTTTTTGCGGCGGTTCGAGCGTGCGTCGCAGGGGGTGGTCGGGGTCGGCGATGCGCGCGAGGATCTGGCTGGCGAGCTGGTCTGGGTCGGTGGTGACGGCAAGCATGGCCTTGCTAAGGAGTCGGGGCGTGTCGCTGCGGGCATCGAGCTTGGCCCGTTGCGTGTCGCGAAGGACGCCGCCGATGAAGGCATGGCGATCGCTGGGCGACGACTTGGCTGAAAGGAGCTTGTGGACCCAGTCGAAGTCGTCGAGCAGCTTGAGGGCGTCGTCCTGACGCTCGCTCATGCAGAGGTGGAAGATGACGTGCTTGAGGGCGAAAGTGGTGCTGTCATGAAGGAGGACCTCGGCAAGCGTTGCGTGGCCCTGCTCGCGCTCGACCTGGAGCTTTCTGCCCGCACGGGCCCGGTCAGTGAGGAAGTCGGGCATGGACTTGTGGATGAAGCGCACGGTGGTGGCGTCCACGTCGAGTAGCTGCGCGGCACCAGCAAGCAGGGCTCCCGTGGCGCGGGCGCTGCGCCCGAGGACCTTGGCCGCGACGCTGATGGGCAGCGGGTCGCGCGCTGCGCACATGGCGCCGAGCAAGTTGGCGTAAACCTCCTCGTCTCCCCGCAGCGGGCCGTCGAGCAGCCTCCCGAAGTACTCCTCGTACATGGCGTCCAGGCCGGAGGGGAAGATGCCAACCAGCTCGGTGGCCGTCAGATTTATCTTCTCGTCTTCCTTGAGCATGCTAAGGAGCATAGCAGCGTACTGGAAGAGGCCTTGCGCGCTCGCCTCGAGCTGCGGCAGGACCGTGTCGAGCTCCGTGTCGCTGGCCATGAAGTCCTTCAGCTTGGCGCGGAGGAACTTGGCGACGTCAGCCTTGCTGCGCTCGTCATCGAGCTCGAGGACGAGTGGGTCGTCGTGGAGCAGGCGCTCGCGGATCTCGTCCTCGGGCCTCGAGGCGATGAGGAGGCCGAGCCAGTCGGGCGTGCTGCGACTCCATTCCTGGCAAACGATGCGAAGGAGCGCGTCGCGCTGCTCCGAGTCGGCCTCGTCCAGCGCGTCCAGCACCACGATGACGCGCGTCGCGGGCTTGTCCACCCCGGAGCACGGCTCGGCAATGATGCGCCTGAACAGCGTGAGCGGATCCTTGTGCTTGGCCTCGTTTGCGATGAACTCCGGCGTGTACTGGTCGCGCAGGCCCGGGACGACCGCGGCGAGCTGATTGGCGATGCTGAGCAGGCAAACGAGCACGTCCTTGGCGTCGTCGTCATGGTAGCGGAAGAAGTGGGCGGCGCCAATGATGTAGGGCTGCGAGCGAGACAGCCGCTGCGAGACACGGGCCATGATGGACCGCCTGGGCATCTCGGGTGCCGCTAGACCGAGCAGAACGGCGCAGATGGTGGCGACGGTGACAGATTTGCCGGAGCCGGCAGGGCCGAGCATGACCATGATGCGCGAGCCCCAGCCGGACTTTTTGGCCCAGTCGTCGAACTCGCGGAGGCTCCAGAGCTGGGTCTCGGCCTGGTGCTCGAGCGCCTTGGCGCGGCCTTCCAAGCGAAAGTCGTAGCCGAGCTTGAAGGGGGCCGGCGCTGGCGCCTGGGTCGCTGCCTCCTCGGACGAGTCGACGCCCGCCTTGGCGCGGATCAGGCGGACGAGATTGTCCATGGCCTCGTCAAACTGAGCGTCCTCGTCGCCGGAATAGTCGATGAAGAGGTTGGACTCGAAGACCATGCCGACGACGCCGGTCCACTTGTCGTGCGGAGGGATGGACGACTCCATTGCGACCGCGAGCATGCGCTCGGGCTTGAGGCGGCCGGCATGGCGGAACTCCCGACGGCAGTTGTCGAGCATGTCGTCTCCGTTGACGGCATCGTAGTACTCCTGCGACAGGAACGCCACGAAGACGTCGCAGTCTTCAATATTCTTGGTCATGAAGTCCATGGTGTCGCCCTGCGGGTCATTTTCGTGAAAGATGACCCTGATGCGCAGCTGCGCGAAGCGCGCCTGGAAGAACCGCGCGATCCGCGCCACGCGTGCGTGATTGCGCTTGCCGGGGCCCCACTTGTGCGACAAGAAGACTGTCACCAGCTCGAGCTCATCTCCGGCGTCCGCCTCGGGGGCGGTCGGGCTCGGCGGCACCGGCGCGGCGTCCGGTGCCGCCGCGCTCGGCCTCGCCGTCGGCCGGAAGCGCGAGAGGCCCACCTTGCCCAGCATGCTTGCGGGAGCGGCTCGGCGGCGAGGGTTGCGGGTTTGGTTGGCGTTTGGTTTGCGCGCTCGCCCGCGCCCGCGGCCATGCAGTGCCACTGCAGCCTGCCATCTCAGGGTTGCCTGACTGTGGGTGTCATAGTGGCAGTGGACTGTCCGAGTCCTTCAAGTTCTGCACAACTTCAAGTTGTCTGGCATCATGGTCCCATTGGTCCGCCGGCGGCACTCCACGTGCTGGTGGGGATTGGCGGCCGCCGCCGCGCGCGCGCGCCGCTCCCTCGCTCGCTCGCGTACTCACAGTCAGTCTGCCACCGCGCGCCACCGCAGGGCTGCAGTGGCGCAGCTAGCAAGGCTGGCTGGAGGTCGCCGCCACGAGTGGCCAGGCCCGGGTTGGCGCGGCGCGCACTCGGGCAACGACGCGGCAGCGCGGCGAACCTGGCCGAAGGCGACGCGTGCGGGGTTGAGCGAGCTCCGCGCTTGTGCTCGAGCGAGGGCGTACTCTAGTAGAAGGGACGGCGTCCACGCCTTTGGATCGTGCAGTGGGCCGCCGGCGCTGCTGCAGTGGCGAATGAACTGTGACTAAGTAAGTTATGACTGGCAGCCACAGCCTGGGCCACTTGGCGTGGTCTGACTATGAGACATCCTAACACTGGCAGTAAGTGAGCACCAGCTGGCGGCCCGGGGCGGCCGTGCGGATTGCGGGATGCGTCGATGCGAGCTTGGTGGTGGCACTGACAGTGAGAGCTTCGAAGATGCGCACACGAGCGCCCATCTCACGGGTTGAAGAGGAGGCAGTCGACGACCTGGCGGATGTGCATGCGGCCTGGTGCTCCTGCCAGTTAGTGATGATGGTGTCCGGCCTGGACGCGAGAGCTCACAGCGTCGGATCTGTGCGTGCATGGGAAGCCTTCGCACACAGGGTAATGCGGGTGTCATCATCAAGGCAGGTAAGGTGAACATAATTTGCGGGGACCGAAAATTGACGCTGTGCACCGGGTCGTCAAGAGAGAGCAGCAATTTCGCTGTCCTCCACCTCGAAGATGCCCATCTTCCGCGGCACCGTGTTGGAGCCTGTTACCGTCTCGTCTCCGTCTGCAAAGTCAGATTGAGCCTTGCTAAAGCTGGCGTCGAACTGATTGAGCAAGAGGCCATGCATGAAAACGCGGAGCCAGCTGATGTGATGGCCGCAGAGCTTGGCTGCCTTGAAGATACTGTAGTGCTCGAGGTAGGTGTCGTGCGCAAAGCCGTCCATGAGAAAGCTGAGCCCAGAGACCGTGCTGACGAGAAGTACAGCGTTTTCGACGAAGAGGAGCGTGTGCGTCGTCATGTCGTCCGTCTGCTTCAGCTGAATGAGCAGCCGTAGGATGCGCATCACGGGAAAGGCGCTGATGCCATCGGCGACCTTCTTGAGGAACCATCCCTTGTTGCTGACCGTGGCGAGGTTGACGACGAGCCCCGTTAAGTTTAGCGCCACCACAGCTTGCAGCCACGGCATGATCTCGAAACGTTTCGGGAGTCTGCGGCTGCCGCGATCGGCCTCGAGCTGCTTCTTGACCAGGTACGGCACGAGCAAGCACGAGAGGACGTACGCAAGGGACTCGAAGGACAACACAACGTAGAAGACGGCGAAGCTCTTCATCGCGACAAGCGTCCGGAAGGTCGTGAGGACGGACACCCCCAGCAGCATCTTGCGGTACGCGCGCGACAGGTCGCCGCCAAGCAGATCTCCGTGACGTCCGCTTGCTGGTCGCACGGTCACCGTCGCCACGATGACGAAGAGCGAGAACGCGAGTCCCTCCAGGTCCGAGGCATCCAGGTGCTCTTGCTCCAGCCCCGCCGAGCTCACCACCGCCTCCGCCATCGGGCTGCCAGCTCGTTGTGAGATTGATTGCAGCCGGGGAAGCGCCCAGCGCAATGTTCATGCACGGCCATGCCACGGAGGTGGTAGTACCAGGGCCGGGTGGGTTCCCGGTACCACTCTGTAGGATCGAATCTTCTCGTGCAAGTGGACTCACTGGCAGTCAAGAGCTAGCCCACTCAGGGCCACTCTCACTGATCAGGCTCCGGACCATGACTCGGACAAGATCAAGCACAGCAAGCCAGCGCTGCGCGGCTGTGTGAGGTCAACTTGCCGCGCCGCAGCGCCGCAGCGCGACTCGGACGTGACGGTCGCTCTGCTCAGAGTGTCACTGTGAGCCCATGACGCCGACGCCGCGTTTCTCGAGGTCTTGATCGGCCCACGCGCTACCGCCTCTTCGCGAGCGAGCTCCGCCTCGTCAGCATGGCCAAGGCCGGCGGCTCCCTTGGCCACCTTGGTCCCGGGCAGGGCGCCGGCGAACTGGCAGCGAGACTAGCCCTCATGATGAGCCTCGCTGTGCCCTGCCGCATCAAGTGGGACGTCAACGGACTCTCTGCTGGCCGAAGATAGCTCGCGCAGCACGCCTCGTGTCCCAGCGCTGCCTCCACGTCGCCCTCGGCGGCAGCCCCATCGCCAAGACCACCCTCCAAAACATCGCGCGACGAGCTCTCCTTCGCGCCCGCGAGCCCGTTCCTCTCGGAGAACAAACTACATGCTGGAGAGATTGGTCATCAAGTGAACAAGGAGCCAAGCGTCCCAAGGTGCGGCTTGTACGTGGCGTTTGGAGCCACAGGCACAGTCAGTCATCCGTGCCAGAGAGCAAGACAGAGCAGCAGCGCAACACGACACGCTGCTTCGTCTTGAATTGCCCCAACTTCGTACGTCGGTCCCAAGGTCCTGTGCGAGCTGACCGGCCGGAGCGCTTGCGCCCTTGGAGCGCGAGCTTGCGTGTGGCCGTGGTGACGGCCTCTTGTCCAGCCGTCCGGCCTTCTCCGGCCGCTCCTCGGGACAGCGGCGGCGCTGCGCGAGCCCGCGCCTCCGCACACGCGTGCTGCAACAGGCTTGCCTGTAAAGACGCATCTTGATGTGCTGACGCCGGCCTCTTCTTCGCCCCGACGAGTAGAACAGCGGAGCCACCAGCGACCCACCGACAAGATCCTCTTGGCCAGGCGATTGCCTACGCCCCTGCACGATCAAGCTCGATCCACGCCTGCAGCTGCAGATTTTCAAGTCAAGCTAGCACCTCACCGAAGCACCTTACGGTCGGTCACTATGGCACAAACGAAGAGACTCTGCGTCCTTCATCTTGAGAATGTGCATCAATGCGGACTCATCACCAGCAATCATGGTGATGGCATGCTCTGTCGTGAAGCCCACCCGGCCCTGCCCCCTCCCTCCCAGCGCAACTGTCAGCACTACGATCGTCCCGCAGCCTGGCGACCAAGCCTCGGACCGGGCCGAAACCCCGGAGTTGTGACGCTTCATTCCTACGAGCGATGCCTGCGACTATCGTCTCATCTTCGCGCTTGCGGGCAGCCACGGGCTACCCAACATCAAAGACAACGAGCAGTCCATGGCCCGCGGCAAGGCGCTCATTCGCAGACGCAACGCGTGGCCCAAGTTTTTTTTAAAAAGCAGGTGGACACGTACATGGGCACGCCCAAGGTCTCGCGCCTCAGGCTGGACGACGACGTGGTCGCCTTTCGCAAGACCGGGGCCGCCTTCAATGATACTTTTCCCCAAGCCGGTCTCGGGCAGCTTGCGCGGCGCCCGCGTGGCGGACCTGCGCACCACCGCGTCGTGGACCTGCGCACCACCGCGTCGTGCCTCACCCGGCTCGGCATCGGGCTCATGGTCGCCGGGTTCCTGGCGCTCGCGGTCGGCGTCTTGCTCTTGTGCATCGCCGCACTGCGCCCACGCCGCGCGTATTGGGGTCCTGCTCTCCGAGCCTCTCCCGTCACTGCCGCCGCGTCACTGCCGCCGCGCCGCGCCGCGCCGCGCCGCGCCGCGCCGTGCCGTGCCGCGCCGTGCCGCACATCCATGTCAGCTCAAGTTCTCTAAGTAACGCCGCCAAGCCCGGCAGCGAGCCGCGCCGCCTTCGCACCGCCGCGCGGCCCGCGCCGCGGGAGCTTCTGCCCGGCTCAGGATCACAGCGTCAACGACGCGCCGCGCCTGCACCTGCAAAACACGAGTCGCCAGCCAGCTCATCGAAAAGCAAGTACAGGTACCATCCGGTCCGGTCGTGCCCCACTGCCCCAGTACCTCTTGCAGTGCGGCTTGCCGGCTTGCCGCGGCTTGCCATCAGTTAGTTAGTTCGCAAGAGTGCGAGCGCGCGAGCGGCTCGGCTCGGCGCGGGCGAGACGAGCGCGCGCGCGCCCTGCCGAGCGCCCTCCCCCGTCAGTCTCACCAGAGCTGGTCGAGCTCGACGAGCTCGACCGTCTGCGTCATCGCCCCGGCCAGCTACGAGTCCAAGCTCGCCCGCTCGCTCGCAGCCCGCTCGCCAGCTCGCTCGCTAGAAAACTCGGAGGCCGGCCACGTTCAGCCAGCTGCAGGCTCGGCCCCGCCCCGCCGGCGGGCGGCGGCGCAGCGCCTCGCCGTCACCGCGCTCGCCAGCGCCGGCCTCGTGGCCGCCGCCAGGCCGCAGCGCGGCGCGACGCACGCGCGGCAGCACGCGCTCGCGCACAGGCCGGCGCCGGCCGCCGGCGCGGCGTCCCCGGCGGGCGCGGCGCGGCGCGCGCTGGGCGGCGGCGCGGCGGCGGCCGGGCAGGTTTGCTCGCGGCGCGCGCGACGAGCGCTGATTTGGTTTGGTTTGGTTTGCTTTGGTTTGGTTTGATTTGAATTGATGTGGTTTGAATTTGAACGCGCCCGGCTTGTGCACCGCCCGGGTCCGGTGCGCGCGGCGCGGGCGCGGCGGGGCGCCGCAAGCGGCGGCGCGCGCGGCACGGCCGCAGCGGACCCGGGCGCGCGGCCGCGGAGCGTCGCCTGCGTGCAGACCTCCTTCGCTCGCGACGCCGACGCCGACGCCGACGCCGCGCGCGCGCGCGCGCAGGAGCAGCAGCGGCGCCGCCGCGGCCGGGCGCACGCCGCGCGCGCCGCCGCCGAGCGCGGCGCGGGGCGGGCGGATCGATCGATCGATCGCGGCGCTCCTGCGGCGGTCCATCCCGCGGCGAGGTCCAGCGGCGCGGTGCACAACAAGGGGGAGGAGGAGGAGGAGGAGCGCGGCGGCGCGGCGGCGGCGCGCGCGCGCGCGAGCGGCGGCGGGACGGAGGCCCCCGGCGCGACCGGAGCCCAGGCGCGCGGCGCGAGCATGGGGTGCTGCGGGTCGACGCACGCCGAGGCGCGGCGCGGCGGGCTGGATGCGCGCGACGTGGTCGAGTACGAGGAGGAGAATGACCTGGGGGACCGCGTGGAAGAGGGCGGCTCGAAGAAGGAGCTCATGCACACGAACTCGATGCTCTTCCCCAAGGACGCCATCGAGGAGGCGAAGCGGTCCATGCGCCTCGCCAAGCCCGTGACGGAGGACCTGCTGGCCGTCATGGCGCAGCAGCACAAGGACCCGGAGGGCGTGCTCATGTCGCCCGACCCGCTCTTCGAGCTGGGCATGGAGATCGAGTACCCCGTGGAGATGTCCGAGACCATGTCGCTGCGCCTGCTCAAGAGGAAAAAGGGCGCCGCCGCGGCGGGCGCCAAGAAGGGCGCCGCCAGCAGCGGCGGCGGCAAGGCCGCCCCGCGCAAGGACGACGACGACGAGGACGCGGAGCCCTTCGACGAGAGCGACCTGGCTCCGGAGCCGCTGAGCCCCAGCGAGACGCTGGAGGCCGCCTTCGAGACGGGCGTCACGCTCAAGTTCGGCTACAAGTCGATCCAGGGCCGCACGGCCGTGCCGCCATCCAAACCCAACCAAGACAGCGTCGTGGCCTTTGTGGTGGACGGCAAGCCCAACCAGGCCGTCTTTGGCGTCTTCGACGGCCACGGCCCCTTTGGCGAGCACGCCAGTCACTACTGCCGCATGGAGCTGCACAAGACCATCAAGCAGGTCTACGCCGAGCACGGCGACGACCTCGCGCCGGAGGACGTCCTCGAGAAGAGCATCGCGATCCTGCACGAGGGCTTCATCAGCACCGACCCCAGCTACAGCCGCGTCGACCCCACCGTCAGCGGCACCACGCTCATCGTCGCCATGATCGTGGACTCCAAGATCTACGTTGCCAACGTCGGCGACTCGCGCTGCGTCATGGGCGAGGTCACCAGCGGCGACTCGCGCGGCAAGATCATCGAGATGTCCGACGACCACAAGCCCGAGCGCGAGTCCGAGCGCAAGCGCATCGACGCCACCGACGCCGTCCTCATGTCCGAGGGCCAGCTCCGCGGCGGCCTGCGCTCCGAGGGCAAGACCTACATTTGCCGCCAGCGCTACGGCGACATTGTCTACGGCGTGCTCTTCACGCGCTCCGTCGGCGACGCCGACGCCCACGAGTACCTCGGCATCTCCGCTGAGCCCGAGTTCAAGCAGGCGCCCGTTCGCAAGGACGCCGTGCAGTACATCGTGCTCGCATCCGACGGCATCTGGGACCAGATGTCCAACGAGCAGGTCCTTGGCAAGGTCTTCGCCATCAAGGACCCGCTGCACGCTTCGGAACAAATCGCCGAGATTGCCAAGGAGTGTTGGGACACGGACCCTGCGCACTCGCGCCGCGACGACATTACTGTGTGTGTTGTGCAGCTCTCCTAGTCGTCGCCGCGAATCCCTTTGCCCTGCTGCTGCCCTCTCTCTCTCTCTCTCTTTCCTGTGCCCCCCTTTTCTCTCTTCAACCCCTTTCCCCCCTGTGTGTCGACCCTTCTTCTCTTCCCGCTTCACGGCCTCTAATATGAAAAGTTCCACGACGAGGAAGGACGCGTTGTTCTTTGACGTGAAGCCTGACCACCAAGATCAATCTCTTCATCGCAAACCTAGAACCATGCGCATCACCATCTCCACTCTCTGTTCTTGTTTTCTATCATGGCCGTCATTGAACGGCAGAGGCACAAGCGCCGAGGCTTTTTTGTCAAGTATTTTACGAACAGCTTGGCAAAGGCGCAAGCGCTGAGGCTCTCTCTTGCCAAGAACTTTACAGGGCACCAGAGCTGAGATACGCCGTGGAAGAAAGGAGCACTTAGCGGCGACCGGCGAAGAAAGCCGTGCTCCCCTCCTACACTCTTTGCGCGGCGTCGCCTTCACAACAAACAAGCTCGCGTGCTTCGCGCACAATGCGTCCTTCCTTGTGCCGCCATCGAAGCGCATCGTCACCTTCGCTCTTCAGCTGACCGCAGAACAGGTCACAGGGAAAATGTCTTTTCACGCCGCGTTTCAAACACACAATCAAGTCTCTCGCAGCAAGGTCTCAGTGACGTGCACAGAGAGAGACGCCATATGCCAAAAAGGTTGCGAGGCTGTGGCGTACTTTGGCGGTGCGGCGACGCTCGCCAAGAGAGTCCGTCAGTTTGCACGCAGTGTGTGACACACACTTGGCATGCACAGTCTTTCTCTATCGCTTCCGCCTGGTCAGGAGAACGCGCCGCACAGAGAGCTCTGGGAGGCCACCGCTCTCGCCCGCATCAATGCAGACGGCGTTGAGACGGTCGCCCACCTTGACCAGCTTGCGCACATCGTCAATGCGGCGAGGTGAGAGCTCCTCCTTGCGGATAACGCCAGAGCACGCATCCGTGTCCGGAAAAGACACAATGACGCGCGAGGGGTGCGGGATGCGCTGCACCACAAGACCCTCGTAGAGCGCACCCAGGGTCGGCGCCCACGCGGCCGCCTGTGGCTCCGCCTCCGTGAGAGGCTCCTCCACGGGCGTCGCCTCGGCTGCGGGCACGGCGGGCGCGGGCGGCACCTCCACGCTCCTCTCGCGCGCGACAATATCGGGTTCCCCAGCATCAAGAAGAGCCTCGCGAATCGAGAAGCGCGGGCGGCCGTCCTCAATGTTGATGCACTTGGCCGTCACCTCGTCCCCTACCGAAAGCACGTCCTCCGGGCGCGCAATGCGGCGAATGGCGAGCTCCGAGACGTGAATGAAGCCGTCGTGGTCCCCGCCATGGCCGGGGACCTCGACAATGACGCCGGAGCCCAACACTTCGATGACGCGGAGGCCCTTGTACAGAGCGCCAACATCTGGGAGCCAGGTCAGGTCGAGGATGCGCTCGCAGGCCGCGTCGAGGTCCTCCTCCGCCGTGGAGAACACGTTGATGCGGCCCTGGTCCGCATCCACGTCGATCTCGACGGAGAACTCCTCCTGCAGAGCCGCGATGGTGCGTCCGCGCGGGCCGATGGCTCGCGAGGCCATGCTTGGGCTGATGTGCAGACGCCGGTACAGAGGTACGGTGGACCGCTCGGCGCCGCTCAAGGCGTCTGCCGAGGCGCGGTGCTCGTCCAGGAGGCCCTGCATCGTGTCGAGAACCTCGCCGTGCGCCCGGGATGCCGCGTCCACGGCTGCGCAAAGCACATCGATGGAGATGCCCTCGGCGCCTCGCCTCGAGTCCATCTGGCCCGCTGTGAGGCCCGCGCGCGTGCCGGTGAGCTTGAAGTCCATCTCACCGCGGTCGCCCTCGAAGCTGTCAATGTCCACCAGAAGCTGCGGCTCTTGCGCCGACGCGTGCGCGAGGCCGATCGAGACGCCAGCCACGAGGTCCCGCACCGGCACACCAGCGTCGCACAGCGCGAGCGAGGCAGCGCAGACGGCGGCCATGGACGAGGACCCGTCCGCGCTGGTCGTCTCCACGTAGACGCGCGTGGAGAAGGGAAAGTCGTCCGCCGCATTGTCCATGGTCGGCACGACGGGCCGCAGCGCGCGCTCCACGAGGTGGCCGTGGCAGATCATACGGCGGTTCAGCCCGACGCGGCCCGTCTCATTCACGCTGTACGGCGGGAACTCGTAGTGCACGAAGAAGCGCTTGCGGAACGACTGCCCGCAGTACGGCATGACGCGCTGCGCGGCGCGTCCGCTGGCCAGCGTCGCGGTCGCCATCACGCTCGTCAGTCCGCGCGAGAATGTGCTCGACCCGTGTACCACCGCTGGCAGCACGTGCATCTGGCCTGCCAGGGGCCGCAGCTCCGCGAGGGCGCGGTCGTCGTGACGCGCGAAGCCGCCCGGCCCTGCGCGCAGCAGCTGCGGCCCCTCGGCCGCGCCAGCCGCCGCCGCGGCCGCCGCGGCCGTTTCACTTGCGTCGCTGCTGCCGCCGCTCACGACGTCGTCCGCCTCGCTCTCGGCCTCCGCGTCCTCGTCCGCCTCGCCACTCGACCCCTTGAAGCGCGAGTCCATGGCCGACGCCATCTGGTAGAGCGCCTCCAGCGACCGCGGCTGGAGGTCCGGCTCCTCCGCCGCGGACGGGTCGCCCGAGGCCCTCTCGGACGCGGAGAGCGGCGCGGGCTTTGGTGCCGCCGCTGCAGCCGCCGCTGCAGCTGCTGAGGCAGCGGTCCCATGAAGGGGCTCGCGACGCCGCTCCTGGGCCTCCGCGGCAAGAATGACGTCCGCTGCCTCCTGCTGCAGCGCCAAGACGGCGCCGAGCTTGTCCCCAGCTAGGCGAAGCGCCTCGCGCACGAGCGCTGGTGGCACGGGCTGGTCGCAGGCCAGGTCCAACGCTATGACGCCCTTTGCTGTCCCAGCGACCACGAGCTCAAAGACGATCTCCGGGTCAGGCGCGGCGTCGCGGCGCGGCGCCTGGAAGGCGGAGAGCAGAACCTCATCAGCGCCGGCGTTCTGGCGGCCAGTGACGCGCACGCACGCCACGGGGCCGGCCCAGTCGAGCTTGTCCCGCGAGGTGAGCAGCGCCAGGGACGCCGTGTTGACCGCGAGCGCCGCGAAGTCGGCCGTCTCGTCGTACGAGAGCACCGTGCAGATGACCTGCATCGGCGCGCTGGACCCTTGCGCGAAGAGCGGCCGCACGGCGCGGTCCACAAACCGCGCGCGCGCGACCTCGTCCTCGCGCGGCGCCAGCTCGCGCCGCAGCACGTGCGAGGGGATTTTCCCCGCGGCGCTCGCCTTCTCCCTGAACTCTACGCTCAGCGGCACGAACCCGGCCGACGGCGCCGTTTGCGCGCCCGCATCGCGGCACGCCGTGGCCAGCAGCACCGCGTCGCCCTCGCAGCCCACCACCGCGCCGCCCGCCAGCCGTGCCAGCGCCCCGCGCCCGAACCGCACGGCGCGACCGCCGCCGCCCAGCCCGCTGCGCGCAGCGCCCACGCCCGTCACCGCCGCCGCTGCCGCCGCCGCCGCCGCCGCCGCCGCCGCGCGCTCCATCGCGCCCGCGGCCTCTCCGGCGCCGCGCGCTTTGCCTCCTGGCCCTCGTGACCACGGCTTCCATTCTCCTCGAGAACATCTCACTCGTACATGTACATGACATGTCGGGTCCGAGATCTCCGCGCTATCGCCGCAACACCGCAAGCAAGGCGCTGGCCTGGCTCAACTTGGAGGGAGGGAAGGCTTCTTGCTTCGGCTCACAGGGCACGGCCCCAACTGCATGCGGACAAGGAAGGACCCTGGGTTCGCGAGGCGACCAGGTGAGGTGCGGGTGCTTTGAGTTGGATGGCTAGGTCGAGCGGGGAGTCTGCTGAGACCGTAGTGTAGGCTCGTGGCATTGCAGTGGCCAGGCAGACCAGAGTCTGCCCCGACTATCGTAGCGCGCACTCTACAGCGGTCATTCGTGGCTCTCGGACCTCGGCCCTGTGCGCCTTCGAGCCCCGGAGACATGATGAGCAGATTACCATGCCTTCCCGTCGCGTTCTCCCCGCCACTGAGCCGAACGGCGCCGCACGGCGGCGCCGCACGGCCCGCACGACGCCCGCACCGCCCCGCACGCCAATTTTTCCCGTTCCTGTTGGGTTCCCGCGCCCACTTCACACAGTCGCGCAGCTGGCCGGGCAAGACGCTGGCAATCACAGATCCTGCGCGGCGGCCAAAGAGCGGTAGCGGGCGCAGCGCAGCGCAGCGCAGCGCAGCGCAGCGCGTGCGACGGCAGTGCGCGACGCAGCGCGCGACGCGCAGCACCAAGCTTGCTGGCTGGAGCTGGCGAGCGAGCCTGCCATCTCCTCATGGCGAGCATGTATGAGCTTGTCAAGAGGGGCGACCTCGCGGGCGTGCGGGCGGCCGTGAGAGAGGACAAGCGGCTGCCCGATGCTCGGGTGACGAGCGACCAGCTCACGCCGCTCATGTGGGCGCTACACGGCGACACCGGTGGGCAAGGAAAGATCGCGGCGTGGCTCATGGAGCACGGCGCACAGCTCGACTTGCAAGACAGGAACGGGATGACCGCGCTCATGTTTGCCTGCTGTGGCGGCCAGCCCGCAATCGCCATGGAGCTCATCATGCTCGGCGCCAGCATTGACCTGGAGGACAGCGAGCAGTGGACCGCGCTCATGCTCGCCTGCCGCTACAGCCAGCCAGAGACGGCCAAGCTGCTCATTGAGCGCGGCGTCAAACTTGACCCGCAGAACAAGAACGGCTCGACCGCGCTCATGCTCGCCTGCTGCTGCAGCCAGCCGAAGACGGCCAAGTTGCTCATCGAGCACGGCGCCAAGCTCAACGTGAAGAACGCGGAGCGCTGGACCGCGCTCACCTATGCGTGCCGCAACGGGCAGCCTGATACTGCAAGGCTGCTCGTCGAGCACCACGCCGCGCTCGACGTCCAGACCGAGAACGGCTCATCTGCGCTCATGCTTGCCTGTAGCTACGGCCAGCCGGAGACGGCTGAATTGCTCGTTGAGCGCGGCGCCAAGCTCGACCTGCAGGACGTGCACGGCTCGACCGCACTCATCCTCGCCTGCCGCTGCGGACAGCCAGAAGTGGCCAGGCTGCTCATCAAGCGCGGCGCCAAGGTAGGCCTCTGCACCCAGGACGGCTCTTCCGCGCTCATGGCTGCCTGTTGCTGTGGCCAGCCAGAGACGGCAAAGTTGCTCATCGAGCGTCACGCCGAGGTAGCATTGCAGAACGAGGACGGTTGGACTGCACTCATGTACGCCTGCCGCGATGGCCAGGCAGGGACAGCCAGCCTGCTCATCGCAGGAGGCGCCAGGCTCGACCGGCGGAACGCGAGCGGTTGCACCCCGCTCATGCTCGCGTGCCGGCAGCCCCTCAAGGCAAGCTATAGCCCAGCAGGCATGGCGACGTGCGCGAAGCTGTGCTGGGCCGCAGGGGCTAGCCTCCGTTTCGAAAGCGTGGCGGGCAAGGACGCGCTCGATATCGCGCGGTCCGCTCACACTCAGTGCGAGGATCCTGCCGTTTTCTTGGACTTTGTAACCTCATCGGACCTCGCGCGCGTCTTGCTGCAGGAGCTCCGCCTGCCGCGACCTCTGGTACATAGATTTTACGAGGAGGGTCTTCGCTCGGTCGCCAAGTGCGTGGGCCTCACGGACGAATGTTTGCGCAACTTCGGCGTCGAGTCGCCGCACACACGGCGTATCATCCTGCGTCGCTTCGGCGCTGGACTCACTACCAAGACTGCCTTGTGCGTGGACCTCACGGCCGAGGAGGACCCGGTGCCTGAGCCGCGGCGCAAGCGAAGCAAGCTCATGGCGGCGTGATGCCAAAACTGGCTACGCCGCCATGATGCCAAAAGTGGCTACCGGAAGTCTCCCGAGCAGCGCATGTGGCCGTACCACCAATGATGTAGAAGCTAATGGCGGGGTGGTGCTCTGCGGATGACCCCAAATTGTCTACTTGCACTTTCATGTGAGCTTGCCAGGTTCCGGCGGCCCAGAAGGACCTGGTGCTTGAGCCGCGAGTCGGCCGAGTAGGCAATAAGGCAGCTTTGCTGGCGATCCCAAATTGTCTGCTTGCACTCTTTCAAGCGAATGTGGCCGTACCATACCACCAAAGTTTCCGGCGGCCTCGTCGCGTGGAACCTAGGGACCTTGTAGTCTTGCTGCGAGTACCGTAAGATCCTTGCGTTCACGCGGACCGCAAACAGCCGAGTCAAGGTCCTCCGTAAGAAGTGGTTTCCGCGTCGTCGGCGTCTCTTTTCTCCACCCTTGCACAGGAGCTTGTGTGCCTGCTACCCTACGAGGACCTTGAAGCAAGAGCAACGCAGCAACAAGCCTGGTACCATAGCACTTGCAAATCCGGAGGAAAGTGGCACGTTCGCTCTCGATCGGCGTCGCGCGCGAAGTAAGCACGCCGCCACTACTGCCGCCGCTGCTGTATGTACTGCTGTTTCAGCTGCTTGCTGCTGCCGACGTTCCCGCTGCGATCCCATCGCGAAACAGGTAGAAGCATCGCATCAGGACCGCAACAGGCTCGGAAACAGAAAGCACACGGTGGCGCGGCACGCGAAAGCCGCTCCCAGGGCGCCCCGGGGCGGGCTGCGCGGCACGCCTGCGCTCGCCCGCAGCAAACCAGAAACGACGAGTCTAGACTTTTGGGCCAGCAACGCGGCAAGGGTGAACGAACGGTCGCAATGGCGGACCGTGAAGAGGAGCAGGTCGTGGCAGACACAGGCACAGCAGGAGGGCAACGCCGTGCACGGCGTGGGCGGCGCGGCCGCGGCTCGCATCGACCACATGCACCAACCGGAGAAGTCTCGAGCGAAATACATCAAACAAGACCGCGCAGCAATCAAGTTGAAAGAAATCCCGTAGTAACGTTACAAGGCACGAGCGAGCAGCACAGCGGCGAGTACGCGTACGAACAAGAAGTGGTGAGGTATTATGATGAGTAAAATTATGTTCGATGGCCTGACTCATTCCAACGACGTAACCCGTGGCTGTTTCGAGGCTTCGAAAGGGGCAGCCTCGATCCAGCGCCTCCCCAGCAAAGCAATTACCTTGTTCGGAACAAAGTTGCCATCTGGCGATGCTTTCGCATTCGCAAGCGCATCGCGAGGTCCCCTCCAGGCTTCAGCAAAAGAAAGTTCGTGCCATCACACCATGCGCTCTTGACTTGAAGAAAAGCAGGAAACGTCAAAGTCAAGGTCCGAACTTCACGCACGTGAGCGAGATTTCATGCTAGCTAGATGCAGAGCGCGGGAAAAGTGAATGCCTGGGGCCAGTGTTCCCACTGTCAGCGCACTCATCACGAGATTGGAGCTATGACGACGATTGCAGTTTAGCAAGGTGACAATGGCGCTGCACAGGTCGCCACAACGACAGGCATAATCCAAGAAAGCTGGACGCTACGCCCGAAGCAGATCGAGCACCTCAACTGCCGCCAGCGTGACCCACGCCGGTCGACACGACGGCCTCCTCCTTGGACACAGCGCGTCGCACCTCCAACGCCATCAAGCACTCCACCCGTCACGTCGCAACACGTCAGCCATTCGAGAGCTGAGACAAGCATCTCTGGATCGGGCCGAGCAAGCCCACACCACAAGCCTCCACGACCAGCACCAGACGAGGCCGGACGCGGCCCGACGCATCGACGCAAGTTCTGCAGCACCAGCTCTGTTTCCCGTGTTCCCAGGTTTCACCCGCGGCGAGTTTCCCGCCCTCGCCGCGCAGTGCGGCCCCGCGCGCCTCCGCCGGCCGTCTGCGGCGCGCAGCCGGCCCAGCCCGGCCGTCCCCCCGCCCCGGCCGGCCGCCCCCCGCCCCGCGCGCCCGCCCGCGGCCGCCGCCCCCCGGCCCG
>JABLUY010000318.1:0-35039 GCA_013306675.1 Thraustochytrium sp. TN22 | reverse complement strand
GGCACCGTGCTGCACTGGGATCTGCAGACCGGTGCGCGAGTGGACGCTCAAGCCGGGGCGACGCGTCCGGACGGAGGGCACCTCGCCCTTCCGGTCAAGGTGACAAATGGAGTCCAGATCCTCCCTGGCGATGGTCGGGTGGGCTTCACGACGGATCATGCCGTCTCCAGTTGCATGTGTTGGGGCGCCACCGTCGTTGCTGGTGATGTGTCCGGCATGGTGCACATTCTCACGATGAGTGACGCAAAGACAATTCCTCCTTTGCCAAAGTGATTTGTAAGCATTTGGAAATGTGGAGCTGCAGGCGCGAATCGAACTCTGGCATGCAGGCAAGCGTCGTGCATGCGTAGGCAATCGCCCAGCTAAGAGGAGTCTTGTCTTTTGGGGGCACATTTGCGAGCGCTAGGCGCAGCCTGCCGCGAGCCTGCCGCTGCTGCGCTGTTCCTGGCCATTTCCACGCTCACGCGCCCCAGCTAGGCGCCGCTACCGCGCTGGCGTCGGGAGTGCTCGCCTTCGGACCGTCGCCGAGCCGGTCGCCCAGGACGGGTACGCACTGGCGACGCTCTTCTCGTCACGACGAGCGCGACCACCACCCCCGCGTGCTGCGCACTCCCTCGCGCAGTTCGACATCAGGTACATCTTTGACGAGGACAAGCTGCAGGGCCGGGTGACATCGCCATGGCCTCTCAAAGCTGCGGCGCCGTGCATGGCGGCGCGTAGTCCCTTGCAGTTGCTGCCAGCGAGCTCGCCATTACACCTGGCCTCGACCGAGATGATCTCGGCGACCTCGGCAGTCATCTGCATGGCCGGCCCTGGACGCGGCAGTGAGAGAGCTCCCGAGAAGGCTCAAGCGTGGCTGCGGTGGCGCAAGAGTTGGCGCCAAGGACCTCGTAGCGGAGACAGCGGAAGCCGCCCGAATCGCGCAACGCATTGACGACGAGGAGCACGGCGTTGGGCGTTTGACGCTGCCGCGTTTCCGCGCGGCCCGCCGATCAGCGGACGGCGAACGCGCCTGCCGTTGGTGGTGGCGCCTGCGGGCTAGAAGTCTCCGTGATGCAGAGTCGCCTGCGACGATACGTCCGAGCCGTGCAGCATTTGCTCATTCGAGCGCACCACGCCGAGCACGGCGCGCCGGCCGTCTATCCTTGCAACGACGACTCGGGTACGTCCACTCAATTCTGCGCGCCTCGGGTGGTCTCGACTGTTGCCCCTCCTGGTGCCCAACTCCATGCAGCCGTAAAAACTCCCTGAATCCGAGGACCCCCTTTCAGGTACATGTCGCGTTTGCCACCGTGACTTGTGCAGGCTGGAGCGGTGCAAACTCATGTGGAGAAGGGATTGCTTGCGCCGTGCGAGGGAGCTCTGCCGGCCAAAGAGAGCGCTCGCCTCATGATCTGAAAAAAAAAAGCCCACCGTGGCCGCCTAGCTCTAGGGTGCGGTCGAGCTCATGCTGGCCCAGCCGGAGCTCAGTGCGGCTGTGTGCAGAAAAACTTTGCGCCGGCGCGAGTAGCAGTCGATCGCCTCACGCCTCCTCGCGCACAAGGCGATCTTCACCCGGCCGGGAGCCAATTCGCGGTGCGGTGCTGCGCTGTTAGCTAACCTACTGTAGGTGTGGCTCTTGAAGACTCTCTGCGCGCGTCGATTTCGATGCCACCACTCGGATCGTGTCCACTGCACGCAACGCTGCAAGTGTCTCGCTCGGCTCGGCCTTGAACGTGTGCACTTCAGCACTGGCTTGTGGTCCTTGAGCTTTCCCTCGCGGCTTTCCGCGCCGTGGCCCGTGCCCGACCTCTCTCACAAAGCTCTCGCGGCGCCAATCTTGCCACGCAGGATCTTGCCGTGGCATCGAGAGAGCGACCGCTGTGAAGTCCTAACGCTTGCGGGCCTGCCCTTGGTACGACCCGTACATTCACCGGCGCGGCAGGACTGCAATGGCAAGTCGCCCGTGTGTGCGCTGCTTCCCTCGGCGGCGGGCCTGCTCTCATTGCTACTCCAGAGCGGGCCCTCGAGTTCAAGCCCGGAGACTCCGGCAGAGAGGAAACAGATCGCCACGCGGCATTCACGCGCGCGACCAGGCTCGACCCTCGGGCTCGCTCGCGCGCGCGGGGGGTTGCCGGTGAGACGCTCGCCCTGGCCGTGGTCGCGCTCTCGCGCTCCGGCGGTACGCGCCCACTAGCGGCGCTCATCCGCGCCGAGGCTCGCGCGCAGGCGCGGCGGCGTGCGCAAGGAGATGGGGACCAAGGCGTCGCGGCCGGCTGCGGGTCGCGCTGTCCAGGGCGACGCCGACCTCGTGGTCGTCATCGTGCACGCGGCCAGCGACCGCAAGGTGGCGCTGCAGCTTCGCAAGAAGCTGCAGCCGCATGTGCGCGCCAAGATCACCACGACGAGCGGACCCGAGGGCGTGCTCGCGAGCGCCATCGAGACTTCAGCGAGCAAGCTCGTGGTGCCGGTCGTGGTGAGCGCGGCCATGCTGGCGGAGGCCTCGCAGCACGCGGCCTTTGCGAGAGCGCGTGAGACGGTGCCCATGGCGCTGCTGCCCGTTGTGGTCGAGGACCGCATGCTGGTGCAACGCGCGTGGACCGGGCCTCTCAGCGTCGCCATGGGCAACGAAGCCTACCTGAACTTTTGCCGCCCTGCCCAGGTCGACGCCGCAGAGGTCGTCGAGGCGGTGCTGCGGATGCGGAACGGCGTGTCCGGCTCTGACTGGGACGTCTTCGTCTCCTACGCCGCCGACGACACGAAAAAGGCCAAAGCTCTGGCAATCCAGCTCGAGCGCGAACACGGTCTCCGCGTCTGGCTCGACGAAGCGCTTCCCGACGGCAACCCCAAGACGGAGGGCGTGGACAGGTCCAAGGTCTTCCTCATCCTGGCGACCGCGAGCTACATGGACGCTGGAGCTTCGTCCGGCATCACCGGCATGGAGCTTCGGTACGGCGCCGAGCACCGGGCCGATGCCATGGTGGTCGCCGCCCTCGAGCCTGCCATGCTCCACATCGCGGCCCACGGCGGGGGCATCTTCGAGTTTAGCGTCAGCATGACGACCCCCGTCGTCGACCTGACCGTCGTCAACGAGGCCGCCGTGAAAAGGCTCGCTGATGCCATCCTGCAGCGCCTCGTGGCAAGCAACGACGAGGGCGGCCTCACACAGGGCAATCGTGAGCTCTTTGCGCGGCTTCGGCCGCCTGTGGGCTCATCGTCCTCGCCGCGCGAAATGTCTGCATTCGCCAAGGGCTCGCGGCAGGACTTCTTTGATGCCGTCGAGGAGTGGTATGCGAGCGGGGAGCGCGTCCTCGTGGTGCAGGGCGAGGAGGGCGCAGGCAAAACCACCGTTTTGGTGGAGCTGCGGAAGCGGCTGCCCGTCGCGGCGGCGCACTTTTTCCGGCGCGACGAGCCGACCACCGCAGCGGACGCGATCCGGAGCATCGCGTGGCAGCTGAGCCAGGCGGTGCCCGGCTTCGACGACGCGCTCGATCAGACGCTTCGGTCGCTGGAGGAGCCCAACGTCCGCCTCGCAGACCTCTTTGGCACGGTCGTGACGCGCCCGGCGAGCATGGTGGACCCGCCGCTCGAGCGTCAGATCGTCCTCCTCGACGCGCTGGATGCATGCGGGAGCCCTGACGTCAAGGACTTTATCCAAAAGGTGATCGTAGAGGGCTGGTACGAGCTGCCATCCTGGCTGTGTCTCGTGCTGACCACGCGCACAGAGCCGCGCTACGCAGGGCTCCAAGATCTGGAGACCTTCACGTTGGACCCCTACGACGGGCCGCTGGCTGTGCCGCCTCAGGGCGAACCCAACGAACCAGAGCTTCAAGCAGGCGCTGCCCAGGCCGAGGCCTCACACCGTGACGACCCAGGCCGCGACGAGGCAAAGCCAAAGCGCACGGACGACGGTGGCGGCACTCGAGCAGTCATCGAGCCAGCGCCGGAAATCCTCGTCGTCTTGCCTGCGAACCTCACGGTCGTCATCGTGCACGCACCGACAGACCTCGACCACGCGAAGAAGCTGCGGAAAAAGCTGCAGCCCCACCTCCAGACCGACGTGGAGGTTCCAGACGGGAGCGAGGCAGATGTTGTGGCCAAGCTCGCAGATGGCTTCGATGCGATGCTGGTGCTGGTGCTTGTGAGCAAAGACATGCAGGCGGAGGCTCAAAAGGGTATCAACAAGGCCTTCGAGACGGCGTGCACGCTTCGACCGGATGCCCTCATGCCCATTGTCGTGGACCCGAGCATGAAGGCGCAAAAGGCCTGGACCGGCAAGCTCAGCTTCTTTTTGGCCAACGAGCTCTACCTCGATTTCTGCGAAGCAGACAAGGTCGGCGGCGCCGAGGTCGCGGCGGCGGTCAAGAAGAAGCTCCAAGGCCACAGCGACGACCAAGACTGGGACGTCTTTCTGTCCCACGAGTGGGGCGTCCACGACGACGCCAAGGCGCTCGCCGCGTCGCTGGAGAAAGACCACGACCTCAGGGTCTGGCTCGACGAGGAGCAGATGCGCGCCAACATGAATGAGGCCATGGCCAAGGGCATCGACCGCTCTGCGGTCTTTCTCGTGCTGGCCACCGAGAGGTACCTGGACAAGGTCTCCCAGGGCACGCGCGAGGACAACTGCTACAGGGAGCTGACCTACGCGAGCGATCGTCGCGCCAACCGGATGGTCATCGCCGCCCTCGACCCGAGCACGCTCAAGAAGTCAAGCTACTCGCACCGCTACAATCTTGGGGTCACGCCCCTGGTCGACCTCACCAGCTTGCGCGATGCTGACCCTGGCGTGCAAAAGGCCGCCATCGCTGACCTCGCGGAACGTATCAAGCAGCGTAAGGACGCCGAGGACGACCGCCACGCCGGCATGCGCGAGATCAGCGCGCGGCTGGGCCCTGTGGACTCTGCGCGCTGGGCGCAGCACAAGGCGAAGGCCTTCTCGCCCGGCACGCGCAAGTGGATGCTCGACTTCGTTGCGGACTGGTACGCCAAGGGCGAGGAGCGCGTGGCCGTCTTGCGCGGCGACGGCGGCATCGGCAAGAGCACCGTTCTCGCGGAGATCTGCCGGCGCGGCGGGGCCTTCGGCGATGGCCCCGTTGCGACGAGGCACCGCGACTCCTGGCTGTCTCGGATGTGGCGTCGCAGTAACAAGAACCGGACGCCGGTGCCCATCGGCGCGATGCACTTTTTCCGCCACGATTTTGCGTCCTCCAGCTCGGCGGCCGCCGCTCTCCGGAGCGTCGCGTGGCAGCTCTGCGAGTCCGTGCCGGGCTACGCGGCGCTGCTCGAGGAGGAGCTCATCTCCCGGAGCAGCGACGAGCTGGACCGCTTGACCGACGTCTTCGACGCGGTCCTCCTGAGCCCGTCCACAAAGCTGGACGCCAAGGACCGTCCGCGCCTCGTGGTAGTCCTCGACGCGCTGGACGAGTGTACCGACCGTCAGGACCTCATCGAGCAGATCATCATGCAGAGATGGTCGGAGCTGCCGCCCTGGCTCTGCCTTTTGGCCAGCACGCGGCCCGAGGCGGACATCCCGGAGACGGGGCCGAACTTCAAGTCCAAGGTCCTCCGCGTCGACGACGAGCAGAACATGGAGGACATGCGCATCCACCTCAGACGCTCGCTCCCCCGTGACGTCGTGCCGGAGGATGTCGCCGCCGTTGCCGACGAGCTCGCGACGCGGTCCGAGGGCCTCTTCCTCTGGGCCAGCTTCCTGCACGACACCTTTGTGCGGCGCCGTCGTCAGCTGCACTTGGAAGCGGGGGCCCTGTTGCGCCGTCAAGACATCCTCGACGGCGACTTCGTCCCAGTGGGCCTCGGCGGCATGTTCAGGAAGTACTTTGCTCGGCTCCGTGACGAAGTGCTGCACGGCAAGGCTCGCTACGACCGCCTGCTCGCCCCCATCGTCGCTGCCCGCGAACCTGTATCCAAGGCCATCCTTGCAGCCGCGCTCGAGACTACGTCATCTGGTGCGACTGAGGACCTCATCGACATGGGCCGCAACCTCCTGTACCGTGGCGTGGACGACTCGGTCGGGCTGCTGCACAAGAGCATGGCAGACTGGCTCACGCACAACGAGGATGCCGACTTCTTCGTGGACGCGAAGATTGGCCACGGACTCTTGGCGGAGATCCTCATGCAGTCCCGCAGCGGCTTTTTTGCTCTTCGCCACCTGGTGTACCACCTCTGCATGAGCGAGCGTCAAGACGACGCCCTCGAGCTGCTCGACAACTCTGCCTGGGTCCACAATGTCGTTTCGGTCAAGTCGTCGCCCCCGGAGCGCCATGCCTTCATCGGCGGCGTTCTTCGCGACGCTCACCGGGCCAAGCTCGACACCAGGAGCGACACGCCCCGACTTCTCAGCAAAGTTATGCTCATCATTACCACCGACCCAGACCAGCTCGCCAGCCAGGTCCTCGCGCGCATTGCCGACCCCAAGCACCCCCTGCGACGCACCCTCGATCCGCCGCAAAGACCGTGGCTCTGCCCAGTCAAGCAGTGTCTCGCTCCGCCGCGCGATGCGCTCCTGCAGGTGGTCACGGGTCACACGGATACCGTCACAGACGTGGCGCTGCGCGGCGACCGGCTCGTGTCTGGGTCGAGAGACCGGACGGTGCGCGTGTGGGACGCTTACACCGGCGAGCAGCTGCACGTGCTCGAGGGACACACCTCTGCCGTCTTGACTGTGGCTTTGGACGGCGACCGGATCGTGTCTGGGGCACAAGACTATACGGTGCGCGCGTGGGACGCTCGCACCGGCGACCAGCTGCTTGTGCTCGAGGGGCACACGGATAGCGTCCACAGCGTGGCTTTGGACGGCGACCGGATCGTGTCTGGTGCTGGCGACAACACGGTGCGCCTGTGGGACGCTCACACCGGCGACCAGCTGCACGTGCTCGAGGGGCACACTGATCTCGTCTACGATGTGGCTTTGGACGGCGACCGGATCGTGTCTGGGTCTCAAGACAACACGGCGTGCGTGTGGGACGCTCTCACCGGCGACCAGCTGCACGTGCTCAGTGGGCATACGTCTGCCGTCATGGGCGTGGCTTTGCACGGCGACCGGATCGTGTCTGGGTGTGGCGACAACATGGTGCGCGTGTGGGACGCTCTCACCGGCGACCAGCTGCACGTGCTCGAGGGGCACACATCATACGTTGTCAGCGTGGCCTTGGACGGCGACCGGATCGTGTCTGGGTCTTTGGACAAGACAGTGCGCGTGTGGGACGCTCACACCGGCGACCAGCGGCGCGTGCTTGAGGGGCACACGTCCTTCGTCAACAGCGTGGCTTTGGACGGCGACCGCATCGTGTCTGGGTCTGACGACAAGACGATGCGTGTGTGGGACGCTCACATCGGCGACCTGCTGCATGCGCTCGAGGGGCACACGGACTGGGTCAGAACCGTAGCTTTGGACAGCGACCGGATCGTGTCTGGGTCTCACGACAACACGGTGCGCGTGTGGGACGCCCACACGGCCGACCAGCTGCACGTGCTCGAGGGGCACACGGGCGCCGTCTCCAGCGTGGCGTTGAACGAGGACCGGATCGTGTCTGGGTCGTTTGACACTACGGTCCGCGTGTGGGACGCTCTCACTGGCGACCTGTTGCACGTGCTCGAGGGGCACACGTCTGCTGTCAGCAGCGTGGCTTCAGAAGGGAATTGGATCGTGTTTGGGTCGCACGACAACACTGTGCGCGTGTGGGACGCTCTCACTGGTGACCCGTTGCACGTGCTCGAGGGACACACGTCGTTCGTCAACAGCGTGGCTTTACATGGGGACCGGATCGTGTCTGGGTCGAGAGACAACACGGCGCGCGTGTGGGACGCTCACTCCGGAGACCACTTGCACGTGCTCAAGGGGCATACGAACTGGGTAATGAGTGTGGCTTTGGACGGCGACCGGATCGTCTCTGGTGCTGGCAACCCGTTCTCTTCTTCAATGCCAGACTTCACGGTGCGCGTGTGGGACGCTCGCACCGGCGACCACCTGCACGTGCTCGAGGGGCACACAGCGGCCGTCCTCGGCGTGGCGTTGGCCGGCAGCATCATCATCAGCAAGGACGTCCGCGGCGAACTCCTGCACTGGGACATGAACACCTACTCGCAAATGGACGCGCAAAGCGCGTCGTTGCGTCTCGGCGCTGGGCATCGCACTCTCCCCGTTGAAGTCGCAAACAGAGTTCAGGTTTTGCCTAGCGATGGCAGGGTGGGCTTCACGACGGACCATGCCATCAGCGTTTGCGTCCGTCGGGGCGCCACCATTGTTGCTACTGACCGCTCAGGCACGGTGCACGTTCTCAAGATGAATGGAGCTGCTTCCTTTGCCGAGGAGGCCGACCGTTAGCTAATTTCAGTTCTTACGACAACGAGATGATTTGAACATTTACAGCTCCAGGCGTCAAATCGAGCTTAGCTCGCGTGCGCGACCTCTCTGGCAGGCTAGAATCCTCCAACTGGGGGGAGGCTTTACCGTCGCTCAAGGGTACGGGCTGTCCTTCTCCACCTCTGCTGATGCCGGGGAGAGGCCGGTGCATGTTGACGACGCCGGAGTGGCGTATTTACTTGCAACACTCTCGGAGGGCGAGCCTTTTTGAAGTTGATCAACGGACGCCCTCTTTTCATCTGTTTCATGACATGGCATGACATTGCGGGGAGCGTGCCAAGGCGATGGTGGTCGGCCAGCCCGGTTCCACGATCCGCACTCTGCTGGAGCACATGTGTGCCAGAGCTGGAATGCCCGGTTCGCCGATGTTGTTTGGCGAAAGGGTCAAACGAATCGTCGAAAAAAAAGCGAGTCATGCCAAGCCATGGGCAAGCCATGGGCAAGCCATGGGCAAGCCATGGGCAAGCCATGGGCAAGCCATGGGCAAGCCATGGGCAAGCCATGGGCAAGCCATGGGCAAGCCATGGGCAAGCCATGGGCAAGCCATGGGCAAGCCATGGGCAAGCCATGGGCAAGCCATGGGCAAGCCATGGGCAAGCCATGGGCAAGCCATGGGCAAGCCATGGGCAAGCCATGGGCAAGCCATGGGCAAGCCATGGGCAAGCCATGGGCAAGCCATGGGCAAGCCATGGGCAAGCCATGGGCAAGCCATGGGCAAGCCATGGGCAAGCCATGGGCAAGCCATGGGCAAGCCATGGGCAAGCCATGGGCAAGCCATGGACAAGCCATTGGCAAGCCGCGCCACGAAAGTTTCCCAGACCTGCACGTGTCGACGATAAGCTCAAAACCTTGTTGGTAATGTTGCAGTCAATGGCGATGACACCAGCTAGCGCCGCCGTCGTGGTCGTTCATCGGCTGCACGGCGCCCACAACGAGAGGCGTAGTGGACATTGTACCACAGCCTCTGCGTCCCTGACGCACCGGCAAGCTCCTTTTCCAGCCTGCTTCATTAACGTCTGCCGGGTGCACGCTGATGTCGTCGATCCGAGTGGGCGCAATTTGGGCCTGCGGACGCGGACACCACAAGGAGGATGTAGTCCTCGCGCACGAGTCGACGATCGGCATCAAGCTCACGCGGACGCGGTATTGGACGGAGAAAACTTGCCTTGACGCCTCTGTGCTCAGTGAACAGCTCACCAAGCACAAGTGTCGGCCTCGGGATGCCAATGTCGAGCACGACGACCTCTTCGGCATCAGCTGGAGCGGTGCTATTGTCTTCGGGACTGAAGACGTGCTGGCTGAGCGTGCCCTCGCTCAGTGAAACAACCTCGCTTGTTGCCAGCTTGGCAGACACAGCTTGAAAGGCGTCACAGTGACAGGCGTCACGGTGCAGTCCGTGCGGCGGCCGGCCCGGCCGTGCCGTGCACTGGTACGGCCGGCCGGTCGGTCAGCAGGCGCGTTCTCTTACGCTCGCTGTCCGCTCCGCTTCCATGCAGGCCCGCTCCGCTTCCACGCAGGCTCTCTCGCCGCGCGGAAGCCGGGTTTGGGTAGGCCTCTAGCTGTGGCCGCCCAAGCTGGCGCCGTGCTGGCGTGGTCGAAGCGCACGCGCGAGGCTTTGCGCGCAGGTGCCTCCGCAGTTGCGCCGCAGGTCTGCTGCTCGCCACCGCGCGCGCCTCAAGCCCACAGCGCGCACTACACAGCGGGCCACAGCGGCTATGCCCGCAGCCTCGGTGGGCGCGCTCCGGGCACAGCGCGCTGACCGGGCGCAAGCGTTGGCGCGCCCGCGCGCAGGGCGTCGCAGCCGTGGCAGCGCGGCGCCGGCGACCTGGCTGGCCCTGGCCGCGGAACCAGGCGCCCGAAGAAGGGGCCGCGCAGTTCACGGCGCGGTAAGCTGGTGGGCAAGGCAAACCAAAGCAGAAACGATGGCGCACAACATGAGCATGGACGCCGCGCTGGAGCTGGAGCGCGACGGGAGGCCCGTGCTGGCGCAGGTGCGCGTGGAGGGGCTCGCGGTGCGCGGGCTGGTGGCCAGCAAGCACAACGGGTTCTTCTGCACGGTCAGGCTCGAGTCGGCCGTGTGCTCCACTGGGCGTGTGCCGCAGGCCGGCGTTGACGGGACGCTCGTCTTCGACCAGGCGGGCGCGGCGGACTCGGAGCTCGATGCCACGGACGTGGGTGCCGACGTGGTGATCTCGCTGCTCGCGCGGCAGGGCGGCGAGCAGGAAGACGTCTGCGTGGGCAGGGTGGTTTTGCCGCTGAGCAGGCTATACGCGCGCGAGTCGGTGCGCAGCCTGGCGAGCCAGCGACGTCGTGAGTTTCGCCTCGACGGCTGGTTCACGCTCTACCCGCCACTGCCCCAGAACGCGCGGTATCAGCTGGCCGGCCTGGAGCGGCCTACGGCGTCGCTGGGCGAGATGCACGTCTCGGTCACGCTCTTGGTGCGGCCAGGCTACCCGCTCGTGCTCTGTGCGCTGCTCAACCCGCCGTACGCGCAACGCCCGCTGCTCGACGCACAGGGTGCCTCCGTGCACGAAGCGACGGTGGGGCCGCTGCGCTACAGCGAGTTGCGCCTGGCGGCGCTCGAGGCGTCGTTGCGCGCCTTTTGGGACGCGCTGCACGCTGTGCGGAGCGGCGACCGCCCGGGCCCCGCCGTGCTCTGCTTGATCTGGTTTCTTTACGCGGGCATCATGGCTCCGTTTTGGCAGTTGCCCGCTTTGGCGGCCATGCTCGTGGTGGGCATCGGCGCCGCCTGCCCGTGCGAGCCGCCGGTGGAGCCCCCGCTTATCTGGGCACCACCGACCGCGGATGCTGTGTCGTCGCAAGACAGCGCCGAGAGCGAGACTCCGCTCAAGGATGTTAGCGCGGCCCACCTGCCGCCCCTTTCCGAGGCGGAGACCGAGATGGACGAGGAGGACCCGATGCACTTTGAGATCAACAAGGAGGTGCCCGTGGCGGGCGAGGACGCCACCGGAGTGCTGCATTGCGAGGTGGAGGCGGTGCCCAAGTCGTCCGGCACGGAGATTGTACACTGTGAGGCGGCGCTGGGCATTGTGCACCGCCACGCCTCGCTCGTTGAGCGCGCCGTCAACCTTTTCAACTGGGCCGATCCGCTCGTGAGCCTGGCGGCCTCTTTCTTCACCATCATGGCCGGCCTCCTGACAAGCACCATGGCTTGGGTACTCACCGAGCTCCTTCGCGTGCCGCCGCCGCGCCTGGTCCTCGCATTCGGCGCGCTCGTCTTCTTTGCTCCCATGTTTGCTTCGCGCCGGGACGCGGCGGCTGTCGCACCGATGCAGGACGCGACCTTCCAGAAGAAACCGGCGACCTCTCTGGCCACGCTGCCCTGTCGCGGTGCGTCCTGCTACTTGGGTATTCTACGGCAGATGCTCGTGAATCTCGTTGCGCGCGTGCCTGACGGCCAGGACCTCGTCCATTTGCGCATCGCATCGACCCAGGAGCTGGGTCTTTTTTCCTGATTGCCTCTCTGACCTGATCATCAATTACATTCTTCTGATGCTGCTGATCCGAGTTGCACTTGAACCTTGACCCTGGCACCTTCAACGTTTTCCAAGGTCACGGTCCGCTTCAAAGAACTTCGAAGAAGTTCCGACCCGCAGGCCTTCTGACTGTGCGTCCGAGTCACGGTCTTTGCAGTGCAGTGCCAGTGCCAGTGCATTCAACTTGCACTTGAACTTGAAGTTCAAGTTGCGCTTAAGCGTTTCTTTCGGTTACGCGAACCGCCCGTTTCGCAGCTGCAGTTAGTATAGAGCAGCGAGAGCACACGACAACAACCCGCGCTGGCCACGGCAGATAGATAGCAGACCGCGAGCGCCGGCCGCCGGCGCGCGCGGCGGAGCGGGCCGCGGCGCAGCCTCGCCGCGCTCCCCCCCCCCCTCGTTGCGCCCGACCGAGTCGTGGTCGTGGTCGCGCGCGGCCGACCCGCAAAGAGAAGGAGGGGAAGAGACGGAGGAGGGGGAAGGGGGGGCACGCGCCAAGCAGCGGTCGCGGCCGCTCCATCCGCTCTCGCTCGGCCGACCGGCGCCAAGCAACGGGCTCGCGGGCGCCCTCGCTAGCTCGCTCACCCGGTCGCTCTCGCTGCCTCGCTCGCCCGGCCGCCCGGCCGCCCAGCCACCTGGCGCCGAGCGAAGGGCCGGCCCGCACGGCGTACGCCGCGAAGCCACAGCTCGCCGCCATGACGAACTCGGGGCTCATGATGGACGTGGACGAGCAGATGCCGGCTCGATTGTCCGCGGAGGACGAGCACCACCCAACGCACGGCCAGCATCTGCAACAGCAGCAAGATCAACAGCAACAGCAGCAACAGCAACAGCAGCAGCAACAGCCGCCGGGTGACCCGCTCGGCAGCGAGCAGCTGCACGGGGTGGTGGACAGCACCCAACCCCTGGCCAACAGCCAGGAGGAGGACGACGAGGACCTGGAGGAGCTGGCAAGCCGGCCGTGGGGCAGGCTCGTCCACACGGAGCGCAGTGCGCTGTACCAGCCACCCCTGCCGGTGAGCGGCGCGGCACGGCGGCGAGGCGCAGTGGCGCAGGAACGCGGCGCGGTGGAGGTGGTCGGCCGCGGGGGCACGGAAAAGTTTCGCATTGGGCGCGGTGCCATGATGGACTTGCGGCTGAACGATCCGTCCGTGAGCGTGGAGCACTGCGTCCTGGAGCGCCAGGGCGACACGGTGTTCATCTCGGACAATTCAAGCTCCAACGGGACCTACGTGCTGGGCAAGCGCCTGCGCCGCGGTCAGCGCAAGGAGCTCAAAAACGGCGACGTCTTCTCGCTCGTGCGCTCGCGGCCCAGCTCCTCGGTGCAGGAGTGGTACGAGTTCTGCTTCGAGAAGATCATCTCGCGCGCACACGAGGATCAGGCCGCGCGCATGCGTTTCGCGCAGCGCGCCGCCCACGGCGACGGTCCGCAGGCTGGCGCGGCGTACGCGCACCTGGCGTCGGCGGCCGGCGGCGACTCGGGCATGATGGCGGCCATGCAGTGCGAGGACTTCGTCGCCAAGTACGATGTTCTCAATAAGCTCGGCGAGGGCGGCCACGCCACGGTGTACCGCGCGCAGGAGCGCGCCACGCACGGCTTTTTTGCGCTCAAGGTAATCGACAAGCGCCATCTGGCTAGCGGCAAGAGCACGCGCTCGCTCAAGGACCTCATGAACGAGGCGCTCATCATGCGCAACCTAGACCATCCGGGCATCATCAAGCTCAAGGACATCTTCTCCACCGACCGCGCGCTGCTCATTGTCATGGAGTTTGTCTGCGGCGGCGAGCTCTTCGACCGCCTCATGAACAAGGGTGCCTACCGGGAGCCAGCTGCGCGCTGCCTCATCCGCAACATTCTGCGCGCCGTCGCCTACCTGCACGACCAGGACATCGTGCACCGCGACCTCAAGCCCGAGAACATTCTGCTCGCCTCGGTGGACTCCGACGTCGACATTAAGCTCGCGGACTTTGGCCTTGCCAAGCAAGAGAACAAGGGTCGCCGCACGCTCTGCGGCACCATCGGCTACGCCGCGCCCGAGGTGCTGCGCCGCGAGCAGTCTGAGCTTGGCCTTGGCACCTACGGAAAGGAGGCAGACATGTGGAGTCTTGGCGTCACGGCCTACATCATCCTCACCGTCACGCCGCCCTTCCCGCAGAACGCGCGCAGCCACGACGAGCAGTTCGCCGTGTTGCACCGCGCGCGAGAGTTTCGCGCCATGTCGCCCGTCTTGCAGAACTTCATCCTTGGCCTGCTCCAAGTTGACGGCAAGAAGCGTCTCACTGTGCACCAGGCGCTCCGCCATCCCTGGCTCGCCGAGGCGGAGCGCCCCATGCCGGTGCCCGCCCCTCCCGCGCGACAGCAGTCTGCCGCTTCCAGTTCGTCCTCGAGCAGCTCTTCCTCCTCCTCGTCGTCTTCTTCTTCTTCTTCGACTTCTGCTGCTGCTGCAGGCGCCGCTGTCGCTGCGCCAGTTCTTGCTCCTCAGGATGCCGACGCGTCTGCGGCCGCGCACGAGCCGGCCAGCCAGGAGTCGATTGAATCGCTTCCAGGCCCGCCTCCGCGGCCCTTCGACGACCGCAGCAACCGCCCCAATGCCTCTGACGATAATGACAACACCTCGCCTTCGGGTGCCAAGCGCAAGCTGGACGCGGATCGTGAGGACCGCCCGGCCTTTAAGCTCGTTAAGATCCGCAGCGACGACAGCCTGCTTTGATGCAATAAGAATGTTCGTGACCTCTTTTGACAGGTTGCTTTCCACGCAGCGCGTTCTGCCCAGCGACAACTTGACCAAATCGGCGCGGCCATCGCACCGGCATGGATGAGAGAGGCATGGATGAGAGAGACACACAAGTTCCTTTTTCTGCTGGTCCGTCTCATCAGACGGGTGGAGCGCGGGGCTGTCAGCCACTGCACTGGCACTGGCACCGGTACTGGCTCTGGCTGGAGGCGACAGAGGTTGTGGTGGTGGGGGGTGGGGGCGAGGAGACTGCGTGGAGGGCGGCAGCAGGTGGTGGAGCGCGAGGTGCTCAGGCGATCACCCGACAATATCATCACCTCCTCCTCCTCCTTCTTCTTCTTCTTCTCCTTTCAACATCGCCAGATTTGCTCAGCGCCGCCCGAATTTGTGTATCACTGATAGTTTACGAGATGGAGACAAAGTGCGGCTCCTTGACCGCAACCACCGTGCCAGAGAGCGCGTCCAGAACCTGGACAAGCTGTGCAAGGTCCGTGGTGCCAGGGCGCAGCGCCATGAAGCGCAGAGGCACCTCCACGGGCCGAGAGGAGACCTTGCCCACATGCAGAGAGGCGTCGAGTGGGATCACGCACGAAGTAGACATGTCCTGGGGCGTGGGCAGGAGGACGCGCAGGTCTGCCTCGGCATCAGCACGGTTGCGCACGACCAGAAGCAGCTTGAAGCAGTCACCGGCTCGGAGATTGGCACAGCCTTCGTCGCGCTCCAGGTGCAACGAGACGGCATCAAAAACGCCGCTCGCAAAATCCCACTCCACGCGGTGCTTGCCGCGTACCTCGGCCAGCGAGACGTCCGAGGTCCAGGTGACGGTGGCAATGCTCGTGTAGCGGCTGCCAATGCCCTCGGACGCCGCGTCCTGCGGCTCCACGTAGGCCTGCGGCGAGACGTCCTCAAAGTGCGAGAGCAGGAAACACACCGTCTGCCGCTCGCCCGGCAGCAGCTCCAGAGGCAGCACCCAGCGGCCCAGCCGCGTCACGCGCATGCTAATGGGCCGGTTCGTGAACGTGTGCAGCGTCAGATCTTTGAGCACGACGCGCACGCTTGGGTGCGTGTTCTCGCATGCCACCTCGATGAAGCACTTGCGATTCACCTGCTTGTACCGAGACCGGATCAACACGCACCGCTCTTTGCGCACCGTGTGATGCACCTCCAGCGTCTGTCGCTCCATGGGTCGCGCCGCGTGCGTCGATTCCAGCACGCGCTGCGCGCGCGGCAGCAGCGCCACAAACTGCTGCGGGTCCGCATGCCGCAGGCTCATGAGCGCCACGCGCCCGGCCTCACGATTCAGTCGCGCCCCAAAGCTCGCCGTCACCAGCCGGCAGTACAGCGTCAGCTCCAGCTCAGCGCCCTGCTGAGCGCCGCCCGCACCCAAACCGCCCGCGCTCGTCGTGGGCATGTCAATCTGGAAGTAGTACACAGCGTATGTCTTGCGCAGACGCTTCACCAGCGGCAGCGCTTCCGCCGGGCCCACGGCGTTTGTCGCCTCCTGCTGCGACGACGGCTGTCGCGGGCACAGCAGCACGGCGCTGGGGTGGCACGCGCTATCGCTCATGTTGAGTACCACATCCAACGACCGGCACATGCGCCGCAGATCTTCCTCGTCTTGCTCGCGCGTCGCGCTTTGCTGCTGTTCGGCCTCGGCCTTGGCCTCTTCGCGCGCCTCGATCAGTACATAGAACGTTGCTAGCTCGCCAGGGAAGGCAAAGTTGCGCTCCATGGGCGCCGCGCTCCAGTCTCGGTCATCCTCCTTGTTCTCCGTCTGCTGCTGCGGCTGCGGCTGCGGCTGCTGCTGCGGCTGCTGCTCCTGCGTCTGCTCGCCTGCCTCGTCGTCTGCCGCTGCTGCCGTCGCCGCAGCTGTGCTGCTGCCCGCGTCCTCGCGCAGCTTGTCGACTTCGTGTGGCGTCTCCTCGGCCGCGAGCCCCAGCAGCGCATTCACCACCGCGGCCTGCTCGCGGTCTGCCGCCAGCACCACGCTCGCGCGCACGCGCTCCGTGAACGCGCGCGGCATGGTCACGCGCGCGCGCCGCGCCACGCGACGAGGATGCGCACGGTTGCTCTCTGTTGTGGCTCTGCTCGGCGGCTTTGGCTTCTTCGAGTCGAGTCGACGGCCACCGAGCAGCGTCAATCCAGTAAGGAAATAGCCGGGCGGGCAAAGGCCCGCATACTCAGAAGTGCTTGGAAATCAAACAGTGACTAGATGGCGTCAAGAATTAGCGGTTCTTTCTCAGGTGCTGCGGTGTTGCGCTCGGCCGAGCTGGTCGAGCTGATATGTAAGCTGCCATCGTGGACCTCAACAAGCTAGCTGGCCGTTGCAATCTCGAGTCCATCGTGGTGCAGAGTTCCAGAGCACAGACGTTGAACGAGATCCTTTTGGAGCGAGCCGAACGGTCGCGCAGCCGCAGTGACTTCGTTGAAGCGGAACTCTGGTGAGGTGCAGGAGATGGAGAGGCTGTCAAGAGTAAGTAGAGATGCTGAGCTGTCACAAAGACAGCTTTGTATGGCATGCGAGGCCCAATACGTATAATGTCCGACGTTGGACCTGATCACCGCGGAATGAAGCGGCCTCGCGTCGACGCCGCTAGCCGAGGCGAGCACATCATTTCAGACGTGAGCCTTGAGGTGCGCAGGGGTGGTGATTAAGCTGAGGTGAGGTGAGAGACTTGAGCGAGCTTGTCAAGGCGGAGCCTCGCTTGAGCACAATCACGTGGTGGGAGATGCGTAGCAATCCTCCTAGCTTGAAACAGGTCGCTTGGTGGGAGCCGTGGGCTCCCACAGCTTGTGTCGCAGCAACGAACTTGAGCTCGCCAAAAGCGCGGAGGCTAGAGAGCTTGTGGAGGTGCAACGTGACCCCAACAGCCGTGTGAAAATCAAGGGCAATGACCGAGCTTGGCGATGGCCTGCGGCAGGCCTGAGAGCCCATTCGCGGAGGTTGGGGAGTTTGTGAACGTGCATCGTCGCCCCAGGCAGCCGTGTCAAGACCAGGGACAAAGGTACTCGCGGCCACAATGCGCACGATCAAAGCATTCGCAGCGAGGACGTATACTTCATGCACTAACTTAGAGCTGATCCGCAGGCGAAGCCATGATCAGTATGCGCAGAGGCGGCTCGGCCTACAACATAGGCGGTGCAGCCCGGGCAATGTACGGCGGCGCCTTGCGACCATGCTCTTGCGTCGCGGCTCGGCCCGCAGCCGAGCTGCGATCCGCAGCCGCAGCCGAGCTGCTTTTCAAAGCACCTCCTCACTTGCCAAGCCGCGTCGCGGCCGCAGCGAGGCCACGCGCGGCTGGGAGGTCGCGAATCTTCGCGGCGGATCGCAAAACTACCTCTTGCACCGCAGCTCGGCCCCGGGCCGAGGTGGTCCGTAAAGCAACGAGGATTGCATGTAACCAGACCTCTTGCGCATGATCTAGTCCGGGCTCCTGCGAGGTTTTGGACGCCAGGACACGCACATATTTGATCCGCTTCGAAGCTCGTGCTGGTCCGGGCGAGGCCCTGATTTGCAGTTGTTGCCAGACTTTGTGTGTATGTGGCCCCAACACTGCCCACTGTGATTAGCCCGGGCCATGGAAGACGGCGGCGCTCACGGCGACCAGGCGCGGCCGGGAGCTGGTAGATTTCCTTCGCATCGGTTCGAAAGTGCGTGGGCGCTGAGTCGCTCGTCATCGCAAACGCTCTCCCCCGCAACGTGGTGATTCGTGGCCGCAGCGAGGACCGTTCTTGTTACCAGACTTTTCGCGTTCGTACGTGCTTTTAGTCCCCCCCCCCCAGCGAGGACGCCAGGCTGCTGGACACGCGGAGCGCTAGCCAATCCCGAGTGGCTGGTGCGCGCTGGCTCGGCGGCTAGCCTGTGCTGAGCCAGCGTGACCACTTACGGCGAGGAGCAAATAGCCCGGCGCGCGGAGCCTCGACACTCGTACCAGTCCGGACGACGCCCGGCTTCTGTGGTTGTTACGAGACTTTGTGCGGTGGCGGGCTGCGCGGCGACCACGCGCGGTCAAGAGCTGGTCAAAGTCCAAACTCACTCGTAAGTACTAGCTTGGGCAGGGACCGTGTTGCGAACGTTGTGATTGTTACCAGACTTTGCTGGCCCGCGTTGCAAACACACGCGAGAGATCCGACAACATTTGCAGCTGCCGCAGGCAGTGAGAGAGCAAGTCGCCTGCTCGTTGCAGCAAGCTCTTGCGCGTCCGTTTTGCAGTGTCTGTTGCTGCGCGACTCGCGAGTCCAAAACTCGGGCAAACTTCGGCGCCTGACGGAGCAGGCCGCTGCGCGCCGACAGGAGGTAGCACCAGCCTAGCCTACTTGCGATGAGCTGGCCACTTTCAAGGCCAGCTCAACGTCGGCTCGAAGCACCCCAGCGATGTCTGCACGGTGGGCGACATCTACCTGCATCTTGACTGTAACTGGGCCTAGGGCGAGTCCATGTACGTGCGCGAGATGCACACCAGCACGGAGTTGGACGACTCGCCCAGGTCGGACAACAAGATATCCGCGCAAGTGCGCGTGAGTAGGTATCGCGGAGCTTCCAGCCCCGGCGAAATGTTCGTGAGTGTTGGTATTTACCCCGAGATCGCCGACTCGGCAGAACTCGTGGTCGGCATGCTACCCGCTGCTCGCCACGGTCGACTCGGTGGGCGATCTCTTTGCCGGCGAGCTAGGCGAGCTCTGCGTGAGCTTGGCCGACTCGGCAGAGGTGCACATGCTGTACGACATGCTCGGGACAGTCGATGTGCCGAGCGACGTCTAGGTGGGCGAGCTGAACGTGGCCGGCATGCTCACCACAGTCGACGCAGCGGGTGATCTTTGTGCAGGCGAGCTCCTAACCTAGCTAACTAAGTTACCGTAAGTTAGCAAACTGCGGCGCGTGAGCTTGGCCGACTTGGCAAGAGACGATTTTTCTCCTGCAGGCGTAAGCTGCCCTCTCGGGAAATCCCTCATGGCACGCTAAGCGAAACGCATACGCCCACTAAGACTGAGTTCGCTCGCTATGCGAAACTCATAGCACCCGACTAAGATAGACGCAAGTCCAGAATTCTCATGAGCCTTGCTAAGCGAAACGCATAGCCCTCTAAGAGTACCTTGCCCCCATCCCTTCCCCCTCCCTCCCCTCGTTCTGTTCATCTCATGTTCAAAACTCAAAAAGAAAGAGAGAGAAAGAGAGAAAAGAGGGAACAGCTAAAGATCGTGCTGATAGCACTTCTGACAACGGCGTCTCTTATCTAATTTACGAACCCAACAACATCAACAACCAAAAAGGGCGCTCCGACGCGTGTCCCTTGAAACGAATCAGGCAAGTCTGGCCTCTGCAAAGGCGCGCTCCTCCCTGGAGTCGCCCACCATGGACGTCCAGCGGACCTGGCGGCCGGCGTCGATGTGGTGCAGCTCATCGTGGTCCTCGTCGTCCTCCAGCTCGCGCTCGCCCTCGTCTGGGTCGTCCTCGGCGTCCGCAGCATCATTAGTCCCAACAGGCTGGGCAGCCGCGGCCACCGGCGGCGCGTCCCCGGCCAAGTCGTACATGGTGAACTTGTCGCGGGCCCTGACGTCCTCCCGATCGGTGCGCCTGACCAGCTGGCCGCTGAGAGCCGCATCGCTGAGAGCCGTGCCAGACTTGACGTACTTGCGGCGCTCCGCGACGTAGCGCTCGTTGACGTCGACGGTGAAGCTGCGACGACTGTAGCGCAGGAGCTCCAAGAGGCCGCGGAACTCGAAGTCCTTGAAGAGGCGCTTCTCCATGTTGTTGTCAAAGATGGAGGTTGCCATCTGCCGCTTGTCGACCTGGCGCAGGTACTTGAGCTCCTCCACCGTGCCTTGCGAGATGAGGCGGTAGACGCGCACGAAGCGACGCTGCCCGAGGCGGTGCGCGCGGTCCTGCGCCTGAAGGTCTGGCGTCGGGCTCCAGTCCGGGTCGAAGATGACCACCTTATTGGCGCCCGTCAGATTGAGACCCTCGCCGCCTGCGCGCGTACTCATGAGGAAGACGAACTGGCCCGAGTCCTCGTTGAACTGCGTGCACATCGCCAGCCGCGATGACTGCGGTGTGCTGCCGTCCAGGCGCAGAAACGGATAGTCCAGCTTCTTCAAGTACGCCTCCAGCACGTCCAGCAGCACCAGACTGTTGCTGAAGACGAGCACCTTGATACCGCCCTTGGTGTGCCAGCGCTTCAGCAATTGCTTGAGCACCTCCATCTTGCCGCACTGTGTCTCGTCCGAGAGATGCTCCCACCGCCGCGACAGCAGGTAGTGCTCGTCGCCAAAATCGCCGTCCTCGTCCTCCCCGCCCCGCGACAGCTCGTTGCCACGCCGCCGCGCGTAGGGTCCCAGCAGCCAGCGCGCTTTACGCAGAGCCTGCCGCCGGACCTTCTCGCGCTCCTCCGCCGGATCCGCGCGGACCAGGTCCAGATGGCTGGCCACCTTGTTGAGCAGGCCAACGGCGGCCAGCATCATGCACTTGCCAGGGCACGCTTTACACGGGGCGAATCTGTGGTAGATGATGCCGCGGGCGTCGGGCTCGTCACCCGACTCCTCGTCGCTGCTCTCGTGCTTGGGCAAGCTCGTGACTTTGTCCGCCTCTGGGACCGCCTCCGCCACCGCATCGTCGCCTTCCGCGTCAATGTCCTCAGCGTCGTCGTCCTCCACGTCATCTTCGAGATCTGCCGCATCAACGCCGGCCGGCAGCGCAGACTGCGTCGCCTCGACCGCGGCTGGACGCCTCGCGTGGCTCCTCCTCTTCTTCATGGCAAGCGCCCGCTGCCGACGCTCGCTGTGCAACATTCGCCAGAGCGTCCCTTGCGAACATTCGTCCACGTCAGGAGGCGGGCCCAGGTCCTCGCCGCGGGACGCGCGTGCAATGGCAATGTTGGCTGGGATCTCCAGCGCGTCGTCCTCCTCTGTCAGCACCCGCTGCACGCCGTTGACTTGCTGGACCGCACGGATCGTCATCAAGAAGTCGTGCGACTTGAGAGCGCGAAGATAAACCATTTCTTGCGTTGGCGTCAGCGGGCACAGCACCATCGTGTCCTGCTTGCCGGTCAGAAGGTGCGCAATGACTCGCTTGTCGCGCCGCAGCAGGAGCCGCGCCAGGGTGAGCCGCAACTTCTCGCGCACTGCGCGCTCCAGGACTAGGGCCTGCCGCGATGCCGACTGGAGTCGACCCTGGCGAAGAGGCACGGCAACCGTGCGCAGGTATTCGCTTCGCGGCCCGAGCTCGTATGGCGCCAGCACAGAAAAGATGCTCCACAGCTCCTCATACTTGTTGCTCAGCGGCGTCCCCGTGAGACCCAACTTGCACTTGGCGCGAAGCAGGCCCGCCGCTTTCGCCGTCTGCGTCTTGGCCTCCTTGAACCGATGGCACTCGTCAAAGATAGCCACCCGCCATCTCAGCTGCGCAAAGGTCGGGTTATCCTCGACGAGCCGTCGCATTCCCTCGTAGCCGACCAGGACAACGTCAAGGGTGCCTCCAGCGGCCTGCGCTACCACCTCCTCCTGCCTCGACGCCTCGGTGCTCAGCGAGGCCACGGCAAAATAGCCCCACGCTGTGAGCTCCCTTTCCCAGTTCTCTAGCAGCGAGACGGGCGCAACGACCAGGACAGGCCCGCCCTCGTCCATGAAGCGTCTCGCTGCGGCCGCCTCCGCCGCGCGGGCCCGTATCGTCTGCACGTCCCGAGGCAAGCCTGTCTTGCGGAAGATGGCCAGCAAAAAGCACAGCACTTGCACGGTCTTGCCCAGGCCCATCTCGTCGCTCAAAATGCCTCCGCGGTGCGGCACGCCCGGGGAGGCTACCCCGGTGAAAATGTCAAAGAGGAACTCGACGCCCCGCCGCTGGTACTCCATCAGGTAGCGGTTCGCCGTCGCCGGGACGAGGGCGCGCGGCTTGAGCGCGTCCAGTCGCGACCCGACCGCGTCCAGCATGACCTCCGGGAGCAGCTCGCCTGCTTTGCAGCGCTGGAAGAGGTCCTCGTTGTCCCTGATGGCGTGCAGGCAGAGATCGACCAGCGGCATGACCCCTCCGTGAGCTCCTGCCCCTCCCGGTCCTGGTGTTACCGGTGACAGTACCTTCACGCGTCTCGCCTGCCAAGCTTGCCAGCGCTCGTCGTTCTCCTTGCAAAGCGCCTTGAGCATCTTGACCTCAGCCCCAGTCACGCTTGGGTTCTTGGGGGCACGAATTGCCTCCACGTCGATTTGCGCGACGCGATCGCGCAGCTCGCTCGGGGCAATCGCTGGCGAAAAGGAGCCTACCACGTGCGGCACCTTGAGAGCGCCCGGCTCCAGCGGGTCCTCAAAGAAGGGTCGCTCCTGGTTGCCGCGCGCCAGGCCCCGCCATGAGGGTGCGGTCTCGGAGAGCGGGTCTCGTGCTTTCTGTTCGCCGCTGTCCTTGTCTTGGTCAAGCGGAAGCCGCTTGCGCGGCGCGGACCGCCGCTCGCGGCGCTTGCGCTTTGCAAGTCTCTCCTCCTTGATGAGGTTTAGGCGCTTCTCCAGGGCGTTGAAGCTGTGTGCTCTAAAGGTGTCCAGCCCTCTGCTCCCGCTGCTTTTAGGCGTGGACGATGGCGACGAGATCTTGCGCATCGTTGGGCTCGTGCGCTGTGCGGCGGGGCGCGACAGTACGTCCTCTCCAGCGCGCTCGTCGCGGCCACGCTTGCGGGTCTTGAGCTGGCTGCGCGCGAGCGCGAGCGCTCCGTCCTCATCATCACTGTCCTGGTCGTCGCCAGCGACCCAACGTTCGTGTTGTGCCGACTCGGCTGGCCTGGACCTCTGAATCCTGGGCCTGGGCTTGCGCTTGGCCACCAGGTCCTTCTCCTCCTTGTCGTCGTCGTCGTCGTCCGAGGACTTGAGCAGGTCGTCGTCGTCGTGGATGCGGTCGTCTCGTTGCGCCGCCAGGCGCGAGCCACCTACGACGGAATTCATTGCTTCGAAGAGGGCCGCCGCTCTTCGTGGCGCGCTGCGCTGCTCGACGGCGGCGGGCGACGGCGGCGCGACTTGGCGCTTGTCGGCGGGCCCGGGCTCGGGGTGCCCCCCCGCCTTGGCCTGGCCATCTTCGTCCGAGTCCGAGTCCAGGGCGAACATGGTCACGCTGCGGACGCCGCGGTGCGAGCGCGCGACCGCGCCGCCGTCGAGTAGGCCGAGCCCTCGCGCGGGAGGCCCGCGACGCGCGCGCCGTCGCGCGCGAGGCGCGCCGCGAGAGCGGGCTTGGTGATGATGATGATGGGAGTCGGAGAGCGCGAAACCGCTTCTTGCGCAACGGCGCAACCCTGGTTTCGCGGAACCACCATTGGCACCGCCGTATCGGCGCGTCGGACACGGAGGTGACTCGAGGCCGTTGGTCGACTCGGAGCAGCGCTCTGTCTTCGAGTTGGCCGGCCTACCGCAAAGCGCTGGCGTCTGAGCCGGAGCGGTGACCAGAAGAAGGTCGCAGCGTGAAAGCTTCTGGCACACACAGTCCAGTGAAATGCATGCCAGACCTCTGCCAGACGGACGTCCGTGGCTCCGCGCTGTGTGTCCGCGTGAGCCTGCGTCCACGACTTTTAACTACGCGGCCAGTGCGCCACGCTTCCAACGACTAGCTAGCTCCTTTCTACGAGCGTCGTTCGCCAGGGCACGAGAACAGTGAGTTGCCTTGCCCCCATTGCCCCATTTTGGCATGATGTCCCCGGGCACAGCATCTCCGCCTTTGGGCAAAGATGCGTTACGAAGTCACCAAGCTTAGCACGAAGCTGAGATGAGGAACGCGGCGCCCGTGCCAGCTGCACTGACTGCGACGCTTGCGAGGTAGTCTCCGGAGCTCGCTCGCCCCACTTGCTTGCTCGAGAGCGCGCGCGCGCGCGCGCGCGTACTGGGTGAGGCAGCCGGGCCGCGCGCGACTCTCAAGCCGAGCCGGGGCCGGAGAGGCTCTCGCGCGAGCCGAAAGGCGTGCGTGCGTGCGTACGTGCGGTGCGATCTGGCGCTCGTCTTCCATCCTCGTCCTTGCCCACGTGGATTCCATGCCAGGCATGGAGGAGGATGCGCCGGTGTCGCCGGGCGACGCCGAGGCGGAAGCCGAGGTTGAGGCGCAGTCGGAGCGCGAGAATGGCGGGACCGACGACGCCTTCGTGTGGAGCAAGACGCTGTGCGGGTCCGACATGGACAAAGGCATGCGCAAAGAGAACCAGGACATGATGCTCTCGCTGCTGCACCCCGACGACACCGCCGAGACCGGCGACGCGCTCATTCTGGCCGTGCTGGACGGCCACGGGTCCGGCGGCCGCATCCTGGCTCAAAAGGCGCGTGAGTGGTTCTCAGAATTGCTCTCCGTGCCCAACAACAAATTCGTCGCCGCCGTGCAGGCCAACGACCAGGAGGCCTTGCGGGTGGCTGCGGAGGCGGCCTTTTCGGATGCGCAGGAGTTTCTTCTTGAGATCAAGGACGACAAGCGCGTGCCCGGGCGCTTTAGTGGCACCACCGTGACCATCCTCATCGCGGGTCACGGCCTGGTAGGCGTGGTGAATGTGGGCGACTCAACCCTGATACTCGGACGCGAGCCGGACGGCGTCCATGCGGACTCCGGGGCGGACTCCGCAGGAGAGGCCTCCGACGAGCACGGGGGCAAGGACCCATTCTTTGAGATGCTCTCGGTGAATCACCAACTGCACATCACATCAGAGCGTGAGCGTATCGAAGCAAGCGGAGGTCGCGTCGCCGTGCGACGAGGCCATGATAATGGGCCCCTGCGAATCTGGCTACCCGATGTAGAGACGCCGGGGCTCATGGTGTCGCGCAGTCTAGGCGACGGTGTGTGCCATGATCTCGGCGTCGTCAGCACGCCGTCCGTCGTGCTGCGGCATCTGGAGCCACACGACACATTTATCATCTTGGCCAGTGACGGATTGTGGGAATTCGTTCCGATGCGCGAGGCGGCGGCGGTCGTTCGCGATTACGCCGACCCGGACGACGCCGCGCATGCGCTGGTCACCATGTCTCTGACGCGCCAGACCAAGTCGGAAGCCGACAATGTCAGCGTCTATGTCATTTTGCTCGAGTCCCTAGCGGAGAGGGAAGACCGTCTTATGCGCGACCCAACCTTTGCGACCCGCCACGAGGCTCGGGTCGAGGCGGTCGCAGAACTGGAGGCCAGGGTGCGCCAACAAAAGCAGGAGGAGATCGAGCAGATGAAGGCCAATTTTGCCCAGGGCGCTAACTTCGCTGGCGCCGGCACAAACGGGTCCATCATCTTTGGTGATCCTGCAGAGAACGCCGTGCCAACTCTGGATACAGGTGGACTCATGTCGGTATCGGTCCCGGCCACAGGCAGCACGAAGGCAAAGACAAGCCACGAGGTGGGCACTCGCAAGAACTCTTCCATGTGTGTCCTTTCGTAGCCTCTAGAGCCCGGCGGCCATCCTCTTTGAACCAGAAACGTCCCGCCAGCGCGCCGACGTATCGACCCCTTCGTGTTCTCATGTATCCTCTGACCACTCCATCTCTCCATCATCGCAGCGAAGATGTTCATTAACATACAAAATGTGGACGAGTGTGGGTGACTTGTTGTGGCTGGCGCCGGCTGGATCTGACTTGCTCGTGTGCCTGCAGATGTTTGCTGCTGCTGCTACCAGCTGATGCTCGTGTGGTTCGTCTCCTGCCCTCAAGCTCTGCTCCCTGTTTCCTCTCGTTTTTGTGGGGCCGAGGGGGTGGGGTGGGGTGTTAGCTTCTCACTCCATGACGCGCCGCAGCGGCGCAAGCTTGCCCTGCTTCTTCTGGTCTGCGACCCGCTTCGTTGCAGCGCGCGCCGTCTCGCGCCATGTCTTCACCAGGGCTGAGGCAAGAGCGAGCGCGACCTCGCCAACCACCTTGGCGTCGGCGAGCGCCACCTTGTTCACGGCTGCGCCCACCTTGGTGCTGCGCAGCGTCTCGAGCGCGATGAAGAGAGCCTCCAACTGCTGCAGGGCAGTCACCAGCGCGGCCTGCTCGCGCACGAGGAGGGCCTGCGAGCTGCTGCCGGCGTCATGCGCGCGCACCTTTTCTCCACCTTCGGCTTGGAGGTCCTCCTCCTCCTCCTCCTCCTCCTTCTTTTCGTCCGCCACCATGGTCACGGACGCGCGCAAGCAGCCGCGGAACCGCGTGCGCACCTCGTCGCGCAGCCGGATGACATCGCCCAGCACCACCACCTTGCGGCAGTCCGTGAGCTTGCCCTGTCTGAGCCCGCCGCCGCCGCTGCCGCCCACGCGCTTGCGCTTGCCCAGCGCGCGCTCCTCCAGCTCGTACGCGCCGCGTTTCTTGCCGCCCTGCATGATGGCTCTCGCGCGCCAGATCTCCGCCGCGCTGCGCTGCGCTGCGCTGCGCTGCGCTGCGGGCTGCCCGTGGCGCGTCTCGCTGCCCACGCGGGCCGCGCGCCGGCGCTGGGCCTGCCTCCGTTCGTTTCGTGTTTGGACTTGGAGGAGTTCAAGTTGGCGCGCCTGGCGACCGCGAGCACAACCACCGCGGTTGCGGTGGTGGCCACGGCGCGCGGCGGTCCCCTTGCGCAACGCATCGCGAATCGCAAGACAACGCAAGCCGAGGCAACGCAAGCCGAGGCAAGGCAAGGCAAGGCAAGGCAAGGCAAGGCAAGGCAAGGCAAGGCAAGGCAAGGCAAGGCAAGGCAAGGCAAGGCAAGGCAAGGCAAGGCAAGGCAAGGCAAGGCAAGGCAAGGCAAGGCAAGGCAAGGCAAGGCAAGGCGATGCGCAATCGGAAACTGGCAAACTGAGTGAACTGGCATGACACTGGCATGCAAAGGTATCGGAACGATGCCCCACTCACGCACTCATTGCGGGTCGCAGCCATCGTCCCTGTCATCAAGACAAGCCTCATGCTTGATTGACTTGGACTCGGATCGTGCCTCACAGTCCGTAACCCAGATGGCTACGACATTCGAGCCAGCTGCCGGGGGGAGGGATGTGCATTCCCGCATGCACTGTGGCACGGACCGGGTGCGCATCGTCGCACGCGCTCCGCGCAAAGTCAAAGGCGGGACTGTCTCGCATCGATTAGTGTCCGACCAATGCGCGCAAGGCGCTCATCTCCTTCTCGAGAGGGCACTTGCTCCTCTTGGGCCTCACGCGCCAGCCGGCACTGTGTAGCGCGTTCAAGGCGGCGACCCCCCCCCCGCGTAAAGCGTGTCAGCAAATCGCGGCTTCTTGCGGTCCAGGGTCTCATCGGCATCGGTTGTTGCCACGACAAAGCGACCGCCACCGATGCTGCTGCTGCCGCTGCCGCTGCCGCTGCCGCCACCACCGTCGCGAGGCATCGTCCAGTCGCCCTGAGCTCGACCCTGCCTGCATTTGCGAGCCGCCAGTGTCGTTCAAGTCGCGTTGTGGGGTTTTCTCGTACCTCGGCGACTCCTCCTTCCCCATGACCCTTCCCGCCCCCCTCCTTGTAATTACTAGCTAGCTGGAGAGCGAGAGGTCGCTAAAGCTAGCCGCGGCCGCAAACTTGATGCATAAGGGCCAAGGAACTTTCAAGCTGGCGTCAAAGCCTGTGTACATCATGTGGCGGGCACAAGAAAAAAAGCAACTTGAGGTGGTAGTTGGAGATTGAACGAGAGAGCCGATGCCATGTCATGCCATGCATGTGATCGGGACGGTCATCCAGAGGCTGGGCTCGGAGGCTCTCCGTGACGCTTACGAAAGGACTCGACTTCCGAAGCGCGTCGGTCAGCCTGCATGACAGGGAGGAGGACGTCGGCGACGCTGCCGCGCTGAAGGCGGCGCGACTGCTGCATGCGTGCCTTGACGTCATCGCCCCCAATGGCAAGCGCGAGTCGATCGACAGCCTCCTCAACGATGTGCTGTACCTCGGCGTGCGTGACGGCACGCGGGGCATCGTCATCTGTGAAGCGAGGCGATTGCGGGGTCTCGCGGCGCGCAGCAACGCTCGCCAAATAACCCGAGAGGTGCTCACGCAGACCCGGGTAGAGACGGAGCACCTCGTCGGCAATATCGTCGCTGAGCTCGGGAAAGTCGAGCATGCAGCGTTCGAAGTTCGTCTTGGACAGCTTGTTGAGCTCCGATACGGTCTTGGACAGCACGGTGCAGGAGCGCGGCAGCAAGGTGAGCAGAGCGATCTCGCCAAAGAAGGACCCTGGACCCATGAGCCGTACCATGGCGGACTCCTGAAGCGTCTCGTCGTCTGAGTACTCGGAATTGATCGCCTCCTTGGTGGCCTCGGAGATCTTGTAGCGCTGTGATGCGATGTTCTCCTCATCCACCTCGGAGAGGCGCTCCAGGTTCCGATTGTCGACTTCACCGAAGCGCACTGCGATGACGCCTTTGCGGATCAGGTAGAGCTCGCGCGCCAGATCGCCTTTGGAGAAGACAACGTCACCCGGCAGGAAGACGTGCGTCGTCAAACACGAGGCGAGACGGAAGATGCATTCCATGGAGCACCCCTCGAAGAGACTCACCTGCGTGAGCAGCGGGGCATGCACCATGAGGGTAATCTCCTTGCGCAGCGGTAGCGAGAGGTCCGGGTCCCGCAGCAGACCCTCGGCTTCATCGTTGAGCCCCATGCGCTGGTTGATCCACAGGTAGTCGTAGTAGCGCGAGACGCGGTACTGCAGGTCCTCGGACAGGTGGAGCGACCTCATCTCGCGCTTGATGCGGTCCACGCGCGTGTAGAACGCGTAATAGGTTGACATCCGGTTCGTCGCAAAGACGACCAGCTCCGCGAGGAAGCTGGCGGAGATCAAAAACCCAATCACCATGCCGGCCATGGAGAAGAAGGTCAGCAGGAGCGTCTGGGAGCGGCGCTCGCCGCTCAGGAGCGACCACGAGCTCCACGCCTCGCTGCCATAGCCAAAGTCCATGTTGAGGGCTACCTCCTCGAGCCTGCGCGACGCGCTCTGGCTCTCGAGCCAGATGCCGCGGTCCACGTGCGCCACAAAGATGAAGGGGTCCGTGAGGAGGAACATCATGGACGCCGAGACCCGCAGAGAAAGCAGATAAAGCCGCCACATGGTGGTCTGCGAGCAGTCGTACATGGCCAGCGGTGTCTCCGGCAAATCTTCCCCCTCGTCCAGGAACACGCAGGGCTCCACGATGCTTAGCCAAAAACAACCCAAAAGGTGCGTGAGAAGGCCCGAGATGGACACCAGCACGAAGACCTGGTAGTACTTGACGAGCTGCTTGAGGTACTTGAGGATGCGGCCCACGCGGAGCAGCTTGGGGAATTTGAGCCACTTGAGGATCTTGAGGCTTTTGCGTGTGGTCTTGGAGGCGCCTGAAAAGAAGAGCTCCAACGGGACCGAGGCCACCAGGTCGATAAAGAACCAGGACTCCAGGTAGTGGGCCGCAATCTTGCGCGGATTGCGCACATGCTCGCCATGGTGAATGAAGCCCGTGCGGAAGTTCAAGCAAATGTCGATCCAGAAGAGCACGTCCAAGAAGGTGCTAAAGGTCTTGTTGAACTCCATCTCCGTGAAGGCGATCTGCAGCGGCACGGTGAAACACAGGTAGATGACCGCCAGAACGACGCCGACGTCCCACATGCGCCGGAATGGGTTGTCCCAGTCCATCACCCAGCGGTACTCGGCCGCATCACGCTCCGTGACGATGCGGAAGCGCGCCACGGCGCTCGCCTTCTTGGGCCCCGACTCCTCCTCGGCCTGTGACCCGTGTGAGCCGAGAGACCCGGCATCCGACGCGAGCGCTGCGTCTTTGCGAGGTCCAGCTAGCACATGGTTGGCGAGACCTGCCACCGGAGTGATCTGCGAGCTCCGATGTCCCGACCTGTGCCGATGGCTGCCTACTGGCAAGCTTTGTGACATGACGCGCGGCACCATGGCTGACGTCGAGACGATGGACGACCGCTTCACCTGATTCCACAGCTTCGCATCGTCATCCTCCGTGCCCTTTCTCGCGTGCGCATTCACTGTCAGGTTGCCGAGCTCCAGGGCGACTCGTGAGAACGACATCGGAGTCTTGCCAGTATTCTGCAGCATCATGCGCGGCTTGATGGCCGAGATGCGATCGCGCAGGCTGAGTCCAAGACGCGGCACCGTGACTTCCCGTATTGTTCTCCTCCCTTCAATTCCTGTCTCCCTGCCTCTCGTTGTTGAAGACCCAGTGCTTGCACCGGGCAGCGGTGGCGAGGCGGTTGCCTCTGGCATTGTCTCGCCGTGCCTGTCGCGCTCGCGCCTCGTGAGAGTGCGCCTCGCGTCGCGCCCTGCGTCGCGCCGCGCCAACCTGATGGGCGCGGCGCACCTTCATGAATCTGGTCGTGCTCTCTGCCGGACTCGCGGCCGGAGGCAGTGCTGTGCGGTGCGGAGCGATTCTTGTGACCACCATGTGCACCTGCCCCAGAGCAAGCCGTTGGCCCTGTCCGCGGCTCCGACGACTTGAACCGCCCCGAACAGCGACGGCAGCTTGACAACCACATCGCTTCCGACCGAACGTGGTTGTGCCGCACGCCAGTCCAAGACGCTTGGCGTGTTACACGTACAAACCGCGAAGCAGCCAACAGTCGGCGGCATCTCAACTTGAAGGACGGTCACGCGGCTGGATGCCCGACACCACACCAACCGGCTCTGGAATCCGGACGCAATACCACCAACTTTCGGAAGCTCTTTGTTGGTCGACCCACCCTTTCCAAAGCTCATGATCATGACATGACCAGGTGCCGCAGGCGGTCAACAAGCAGCGTGAGCGGCGGACGTGGCGAGCAACCTGAGAGCCAGGTGAAAGACGGACCGTCACGGACGGGCGGAGCTCACATCAGTCAATACGGAGAAACGCCGAACTGCGCGCGCGTCATGGACGGTGCTGGGGGGTCCCAACGAATCTCTGGTGGTTCGGAAACCGCAGGTCGAGGGACGATCGCTCTCCAAGTCGCTCCTAGGCCTGGCTACTAGAGCTAGCACGGGCTTAGTTCCTCTTTTTATGGGAGGCGGGCAAGAGGTAGATAGGCGGCGGCGGCTGGCGGACGCGGCGGCGGTAGCGGCGGTAGCGGCGGCCCGGGGGCGGGGGGGGGGGCGGGGCGGCGGTGGTACTCACCACCCTACTACAAGGGCGTCCCAGTCCGAGCCAGTGGCACGTATTCACCATCCGTCCGTCACCTTGGACTTCCCGGAGCCTCGGCTCAGGCGTAAGGCTAGTTTCAGCGTGCGAGAAGATTGTCAGCAAGTGCGGTGCGGTCGGGAATAACAACAACATTGATATATCTTTGGGTGCCAGTGCTCACGCGCGCGTTACATCATCATCTTCGACAATCTATCGCTTCACTTGTTGCCGCCGAGGAGGACCAAAGCTCAGCTTGACTGCAAGCTGAAAGGCTTGCCTGCAAGCTGAAAAGCTTGACTGCAAGCTGAGAAGCACGCAACGCTGCATCAAAGAGCACACACACAAATCTGTTACATGGGCTTGCGAAGGACGCCAAGCTGGAACATGAGGTCCTGCGCCACAATGTCGAGCTTGGCGCAGGCGATCTTGGAGGAATTGGCGTTGGTGGTGACGAAGACGCGACCTTCAAACTCGCAGGGCTGGGGCTCCTTGACGAGCGCGCCGCCGTAGAAACCGTTGACGTTCCATTTGACCTCGAGTACCTTATCGTTGAGTGGGATGGACGAGGAGCGCGAGGAGCGCGAGGAAGCGTCGCTCTCGGCACTGCTGGCGCGCCTTGTGCGCACGACGAGGCTGGAGCGCGGCGGAAAGGCCGCCTCCTCGCTCACAACCGTGGCGCTGATGGCGAACTTGGGAAAGGCGCGGCGAAGCCGCCGCAGGTACGTCAGGCAGGCGGCGACCCCCTTGTACTTGACGCCCATGTGGATGTCATCGAAGACGCACTTGGGGTCGAGAATGTCCTCGGCGAGGCGCTCGCGCTCCGCCGGCAGCTCCGTCTGGAAGAGGCGCGCGAGCGCCGTGGCGTTGCGCCGCCGCAGCGCCGCGGCACGGGCTTCTTCGGCCGCGCTGGCGCTCAAATCGTCCAGGGCGAGATCCGCGAGCGGGTCTTCCTGCGGCAGCGCCGCGTCCGCAGCCGGGTTGGCGGGCTCGGCAGCCTTGTCGACATCCTCCGGCTGCTGAGTCGGCTGGCCGAGCTGCGCGTCGACCAGGGCCTCGGCCGGCTGGGCAGGATCTGCTGCCGCCGCCGGCGCGGACGCGGCTGCCGGCGCGGGCTCCAGGGGCGGTGCTGGCGGCTGCATGTTGGGCGGCGGCAGCACGCCCTTGACCGGCTCCTTGAGCAGGCCGAGCTGGCCGACGAGGCTCATGGCGTCCCAGGATATGATCATCTCGGTGATGAGCTCTGGCTTGGTGGGGTCCGCAAAGCTGAACTCGACGATGACGTTGAAGGAGACGGTGCGCGCCTTTTGCTCCTCCTTGGTGAGGAGCGGCTCGGGCGCGCCGCTGGGCGTCGAAGAGACCGAGGGCGAGGTCTGGAGTGGCGAGGCCAGCAGGCCGCGTGGCGTGGGCTGCGGCGAGGACGCGGACGAGGCGAGCCCGAGCGGCGGCGGCATGACGGCGGACGGCAGCGCGAAGCCGTTGGCCGGCACGGCCACGGAGGCGGAGTTGAAGCCAAAGGGCGTGCCGGGCGACTCGCTGAGTGGGCCAGACGTGCGGTTGTTGCGGCGCGGGCGCAGGCGGCCAATGTAGACGCCCGAGAGCCGCCAGGTGCCGGTGACCTTGTCGTCCTGCTGGTCCGAGATGATGGAGCGCTCCTCGACATCGAAGGCGCGCAGCGAGCGCGTCTTCTCGCAGGACTGCGTGTCAAAGGCCTTGGTCACAAAGGTCATGTACCGCGTCACCTCGCGCACGCCGCGCTTGTCCACGTTGTTGTTGGCGTCCACCAGCACAACCTCCGGGTGCACGCAGAGGCGCGCAATTTTCTCTCTCGCGCGCGGGTCGGCAACCGAGAAGAGGTGTATGGCCAGCGCCGCACTGTTCTCCTGGAAGCGCTTGATCTGATCCACCGCCGCCGGCGAGCTGAAGATCTCGCTGTTGATTTGCAGGTCGCACTTGCCCAGAAGCTTGCCCCATAGCTCGTCGAGAATGTCCTTGCACGCCGGGTTGCTGTGCACCCAGACCACGAAGCGCGCGAACTGCTCCGGCTTGAGGATGGTCGTGAGCTCGTTGAGCGAATCGCCCACCTTCTTGTTGCGGCGACAGCGCTTCACGATGCTCTCCATCTTCTCAAAGGCGCAATCCAGCTCCGTGCGCAGCCGCTTCGCGTAGCGCGTGCGCTTGTTGAACTCCTGCTGCTGCTCCTGCGTGAGCTTGAGCTCCGCCATGAGGCTGCGGGTGATGGCGTCCTCCTCCGACCCGGGGCGCGCCTCGGCCGTCATCATTTGCAGGTACTGCTTGGTGAGGATCTCGGGCTCCACGAGGCGCTGCAGCCGGCCCAGAATGAAGCCGATCGCCTTTTGCCGATCGCGCCCGTGGTCTTGGTGCCGCTCCATGTACACCTGCACGCGCCGCCGCAGCGCCGCCTCGCTTTCTGACTTGGGCGTGCCCGTGCGTCGGCTCTTGGGCGTCACCACGTACGGTTGCCCGCCGCTCTCCTCCTGCGCCTTGCGCACCAGGTCCTGCATCTCGCGGATCAGCTCCTGCTCCTCGCCCAGGCCCACGCCAGCGGGGGCCGCCCCGGGGCCGCCGTGCTGGTACGTCGACGACGACCGCCGCCGCCGGCCCCCGCCCGCTTCATCGCCGTTCGCGGTGGCGCCGTTCGCGTTGGCGCCCTCGCCCAGCGCCACCACGCCGAGCCCGCCGCCGCCGCCGCCGCCGCCGCCAGCGGCAGCGGCCGCCGCATTGCGCTGGTCCGTGCCCAGCTGCAGCTCCAGTCGCAGCTTGGCGTTCTCCTCCACGAGCTCGTCGATGCGCTCCTTGAGCTGCATGGCATGCTCCTTCTTGCGCTTGCGGCAATTGCGCACGGCCTCGCGGTTCTTCTCGCGCTGCGTCAGCGCGCGCTCCTCGGCAGCCTTGTCCTCCAGCTTGACCTGCACGCCGCCCTTGCCGCCGCGCGCCACGGCCGGCGGCGCCATGCTCGCATACCCCTGGCTGTGCCACGCCGTCACGTCGCGCTGCTGCTGCTCTTCGTCTTGATCCTCGAACTGCTGCGCGGCCCTGGCCCTGCTCTGCGCCGCGCTGCCGCGCGTGCCGGCCCTCATGCTTGCCTCACGCGCCGCCTCGAGCGAGCGAGCGACTTGGCGATAGCTTGAGCGACCGCGAGCGAGCTTGCGAGCGAGCGCCCCGCGAGCGAGCTTGCGAGCGAGCGCCCAGCGAGCTCGCCCCGGCGCTCCTCCTCGCCGCGCCTCGCCGCGCCTCGCCGCGCCTCGCCGCGCCGCGCCGCGCCGCGCCGCGCCTCGCCGCCCAGCCCGTGCCGCGCGCCCGCGGCCGGCTCCGCGTCGCCGCGCGCGCGCCCTCGCCGCCGCGCCGCTCGTGGCCGCGCCCGATCCGCCGCGCGCGATCCTGCCGCGCGCCGCTCACTCGCCGCGCCGCGCCG
>JABLUY010000317.1:0-35098 GCA_013306675.1 Thraustochytrium sp. TN22 | reverse complement strand
TGCTCTTGCTCTTGCTCTTGCTCTTGCTCTTGCTCTTGCTCTTGCTCTTGCTCTCTCTCTCGCTCTCGCTCTTGCTCTTGCTCTTGCTCTTGCTCTCTCTCTCGCTCTCGCTCTTGCTCTTGCTCTTGCTCTTGCTCTCTCTCTCGCTCTCGCTCTTGCTCTTGCTCTTGCTCTTGCTCTCTCTCTCGCTCTCGCTCTTGCTCTTGCTCTTGCTCTTGCTCTCTCTCTCGCTCTCGCTCTTGCTCTTGCTCTTGCTCTTGCTCTCTCTCTCGCTCTCGCTCTTGCTCTTGCTCTTGCTCTTGCTGTATTGCGCCTGGCTGAGGTCGTCGCCGTGGGCGCTGTCGCTCTGGCGCTGGCTGCGGCGCTGGCCGCACTGCTCTGGACAAAGCCAATTCGCATGAGCTCGGCGGACGCGATGGCGGCTCGCGGCGCGACGCGGCTGGCGGCGCGGCTGGAGAAGCGCATGGCCGCTGGCGGCGGCAACATCTTCGCCGCGGCCACCGCCATGGCGCAGGAGTACGGCAGCGTGAACCTCGGGCAAGGGGTAGGTTGAGACCGCGACAGGACAGGGCACGACAATCCCGCTCGCTCGGCGGCGCTTGGCTTGGCTTGGCTTGGCCGGGCTTGTGGCGCGGCGCGGCGCGGCGCGGGGCGGAGATGGACTGACGCTTGGCAAATGCAGTTTCCGTCGTTTCCGACGCCGGACTTCGTCAAGGAGTGCGCGGCGGCGGCCGTGGCCAACAACCAGAACCAGTACACGCGTCCGGCGGGCAACCTGGAGCTGGTGCGCACGCTGAGCGAGTTCTATGAGCCGGTGCTGGGCCGCCCGGTGGACGCCATGTCGGAGGTGGCGGTGTGCAGCGGCGGGCAGGAAGGCATCTACAACGTGCTGGTGAGCTTTTGCAACGACGGCGACAGCGTGCTGTGCGTGGAGCCTTACTTTGACGTGTACAAGAAGGCGGCGGACCTACTGGGCGTCGAGACCAAGGGCGTGCCGCTGCGGCTCAAGGAGGGCGCCACCTCGTCGGCGGATTTTTTCCTCGATGCGGAGGAGCTGGACCGGGCCATCACGCCGGACACCAAAGTGCTGGTGCTCAATACGCCGCACAACCCGACGGGCAAGGTCTTCTCGCGCGAGGAACTCGAGGCCGTGGCCGCCGTCGTGCGCAAGCACCCGCAGCTCATCGTGCTGGCCGACGAGGTCTATGAGTTCATGACCTTCGACGGTCTCAAGCACGAGCGCTTCGCGCTGCTGGACGGCATGTGGGACCGCACCATCACGCTGTCCTCGGTCGGCAAGACGTTCTCCTGCACGGGCTGGCGTATTGGCTACTGCATTGGCCCGGCCGCGCTCATCACGCCCCTGCACGAGACGCAGAGCATCATTGCCTTTTGCGCGCCTACGCCGCTCCAGGTGGCCGCCTCGAACGCCTTCAAGGCAGCCTCGGCGAACGGCTACTTCCAATCGCTCCCGGCCACGCTCCAGGCCAAGCGCGACAGGCTTTGCGCAGCGCTCGCCTCCGCCGGCATGAAGCCCATCACGCCGCAGGGTGGCTACTTCGTCCTCGCAGACACCTCCGCCTTCCAGGATGTCGTCCCTCTCGAGGCGCCGCCCGGCGCCCCGGCGCGCGACGTCCGCGTCAACGAGTGGCTCACCAAGAATCTCGGCATCACCGGTATCCCCATCTCCGGCTTTTACTCCCCGGAGAACCGCCACCTCTCCGACAACGTCATTCGCGTCGCCTTTTGCAAGACCGACGAGGAGATCGCCGCGGCCGCCACGCAGCTCCTCTCCGCGCGCAAGTAGACTGACAGATCCATCGTATCTTTTGGGGACGAGCGATACCTTATAGCATCAGCACCGGGTCCACAAGCAGAGCCAGGCTACTACTAGCTCTTAGCTATAGAGCAGCTAGCGTAGTAGAGCTAGTAGCTAGCTAGCGTAGTAGAGCCAGCTAGCTAGCTGCGCCCGATTCTCCGCCCACAAGCACACAAACCTCAACTCTTGCTTCCCATCCCGGAACCTCGGTGTCCTGAGCTCGCGTATGAGCTCTCTCTCTCTCTCTCTCTCTCTCTCTCTCCCTCCCTCCCTCCCTCACTCTCTTCACCGTCATGGACCATGCAATCAATCAGGGTGTGGTAAAGCTCATCTCCTGGCGGTCCCGATACCATGCCGAGGAGTAGACCTTCGCTCCCGAGTTCACGGTGGCGTTCAGGCTCCTTTGCGACGTGCGTGATTTGCTCGACGTTGGCGTGGACCGCGTCGTAGGTTGCTTGGCGGGCAACTGCTGATCCTGGGCTCGTGATCTGATTCGGGCTGATCTGCTCGATCTCATCTGCTCGATCTCATCTGCCTGCCTGTTTTCTTGTTGTGGATCATGATGTTGTGTATGTATGTGTCTGTCACGGTCTGTTGCGGCGGCGGCGGCAAGGCCGCAGCGCGTGGCCAGCCGCGCGGCGCGGCGCGGCGGCGCGCGGCGCGGCGCGGGCGCCGCGGCCTGGCTGTCCGCGTGCGTGCGCTCGCAGACGCGGCCGCGCAGGGCCGCCTCGGGCCGCCCGGCTGCCGCGGCAGCGACGGCGGCGGCGGCGTTGGGGGCGGCGGTCACGTCGCGTCGTCGTTGCGCCCCTTGCGCAGCGTTGGCGCCGCGGGCTGGAGCTGCGCGCGCGCGGCTGAGGTAGGCGGAGCGGAGCGCGGACAGGCGCACGCCACCCGCTCGCCCTACTTCCCTCTCCCCCCCCTCCCCCCCTGCGCGGCTCCCCTCGCCTGGCGCAGCCATCGGCGTGGTGAGCAAGATGGCCACGGGCGACCTGCAGAATAACTTGGAGCGGCTGAGGTCCGAGCTGCGCGCGACCTGCGTCAAGGATGAGGACTTCCAGGTGGACGCGCTCGTGGCGGGCGAGCCGGCCGGCTTTCTGCCGCTGCTTCACAAGGTGCTCTTCGAGGACTCGCTGCCGCTGGCGCGGTATTTGAGCGATCGCGGATACCAGCTGTATTCTCTCAGCGACAAGCCCTTCCTCGAGGGCGTCTTCAAGGTGCTGCGCAACGAATTCTCGTACCGTGCGTCACTCTCGCTGCAGCAGTTCCTAACGCCGGGTTTCGCGGAGCGCAAGATCATCTTCGTCTGCGACGTCATCAAGCTCTGCCGCCGCAAGGACGAGGAGCTGGCACGCCTGCAAAAGGCCGCCGCCAAGGCGCGCGCGGACCGGTCGACGCCCGCCTCGACTGCGGCGCCCACGCCGTCCACGACGCCCGTGCCTGTGCCTGCGCCGGCGGCCTCGCCGGCGCCAGGAGCGCAGGGCGCCTCTCCGGCGCCGCACCCTCATGGCGACCCGGCCGCCAAGAAGAAGCCGTTCGCGCCGCCTGTCGTGGGCACCGGCGCAGCCTCCGCGCCTCACGCCAGCGTTGGCAGCTCCCATGGACCGGTCGTGGCGCAGGCGCATGTGCCCTTCTTCCCACCGCCACATCACCACCACCATCACCACCACCACCACCCCCATCTGCACACGAGCATGCATCAGCAGTATCTGCACGCCGCCTCGCCGCACACCAAGGACGCCGCGGGCGGGGGCCCGCGGCAAGCGCGGCGTGCACCCTTGACGCTGCAGACCAGCGCGGACGCGCACGGCGCCGGTGCTGACGACCTCAAGAGCCCGACCTCCTCCGGCCCGGTCTCACCCGTCTCCGTGACCTCAGCCGCCTCTGCGCCGGCCGGCTTCCGCCAGGCGCCCATCCGCGCCAAGCCTGAGGTCATCAACCAGAAGCTGCACCAGCACTTTGCGCTCGGCGCCGCCAGTCACTACGACGTCCACGAGGCCCACGGGGAGGCCCATGCGACGGCAGCAGCGGCTGCGACGGCGAGTTCCGTGGCAGACCCCGTGACGGACGCCGCAGCGGACGGGCCGCCGCCGGCGCCGGATCACACGGGCGCCGCGCCCTTTCTGAACGTGACCAACGCCGCGCGCGCCATGGAGTGCTGGGTGACCTCGCCGCCGCCGCACGTGGACCGCGCCAAGCGCAAGGACGGCCTGGCCGTGCACATGAACAAGCCGCACACCTCGCCGCGCGTCGGCAGCCGCGGCTCCTCGCCGTCCTCCAGCATGCACCGCAACAACAGCGTCGGCAACATGTCCGCGGGCTCCAAGCGCAGCGGCACGCTCTCGGCCGTCGCGCTCCTGCCGCGGTCCGCGTCCAAGTCCGGCCAGAGCAGCCCGGTCTCCGCCACCAAGGCCGCGCCCTTGTCCGGCGCCTTTGTCACCCACCGCGCGCGCGCCGCCTCCGGCGCAGGCGCTGGCGTCGCCGGGCCCGGCAGTCCGCATAAGCTGGTCGCCTCGTCCTCGGCCTCGTCCATCTCCTCCGCCTCCTCGGCCTCGGCCAAGAACGCTGGCGGCGCCACGGCGGCAGGGGCCGTCGCTGCCGGCGCAGGGAGGGCTGGCAGGTCCTTTTCGCCCAACAACAAGGAGCGCGCGCCAGGGGGCATCGCGCGCAAGCTCATGCTGCCCTCGGGCTCCAGCAGCGGCCTCGGCGGCCTCGGCGGCGGCAGCGGCAGTGGCGGCACCCACAGCGCCGGTAGCAGCGTCAGCGGCAAGCTCGAGGGCAACGGCGCCGGCAGCGTCGCAGCGGCGAACGCGGCCGGCGAGGTGGCCAGCGACAGCGAGAGCAGCGGGAGCGGCGGGGCCTCCGAGCACAAGCTCAAGCGCACCCACAATGGAGCGGCGACCCGCAAGCCACCGGCCGCATCTGCTGGCGCCGGCATCGGTGCGCTCATCGTCTCGCACGCGCAGCAGCCGCAGCAGCGAACGGCGCAGGCGGCACCGCGCGCGCCCGGTCCGGAGGGCCCTCGAACGAGCGCCAACCCGAGCGTTCATGCGCCCGCCGTCGTGGCATCCGTCGCGGACATTAACATGCTCACGCACCAGGTGAACCGCATCGCGCTCGCCTTTGAGCGCCTGGCGCACATTCCCGACCGCTTCGACGCCATGGAGCGCCGCCTCAATACGGCGCTCGAGTCCATGGACAAGCGCATTTCCGATATCGACTCGCGTGTGCGCCAGCACCAGGCTGAGGACGCGTCTTCCTCGAATGGCGGCGCCTCCTCCTCCAGCGTCTCGTCGCAACCCGCGCAGCTGCGCCACCACCAGCACCAGCATCCCTACGCACAACCCGCGCCCACGACCGCGGTCGCCGCCTCACGCAGGAGTGGCGGGGTGTCCGCACGAGCCAAGGGCGGCCGTGCTGGGCCCGCTGCCGGCACGACCTCTGCGACCCGTGGCGCGGCAACCAGCATCGGGGCGCGCTCCTCGACGGCCGCCTCCACGACCTCGACGGCTTCCATGCCGTCCGGCTCGCGCGGCCCCACGGCCTCCTCCAAGACTTCCGAGCCAGAGGGTATCGACGACTTCATCAAGGTCATCGAGGAGCGCTTCCGCGAGACGGAGTCGGTGCTTGCGGATTTCGAGACCAAGTGACGAGTTGTGACGGCGCTGCCCGCGAACGTCAATGGCTGGCCATGCACGCAAAAAGCTGTTCTTCTTTCTTCTTGCTCTTTTTCACCGTCCAGCTGCACGCGCTTGTTGCGCTGGCCATGCACGCAAAAAGCTGTTCTTCTTTCTTCTTGCTCTTTTCACCGTCCAGATGCACGCGCTTGTTGCTCGGGTCGCTCCCTGTGGACTTGGAGACCCCTCGCCCCCCTTGGTGGCTGCTCGCGGAAAAGGCTTTGTCAGGCCATGCGCGATCTTCAACGACGCGGAGCCATCAGTCTGATGAAGCCACCAGCGGCGTCCAGGTGGTACGGGCCTTCACGATACATTCTACAAACGCGATAGATGCTCGAGATGTCCTCCCCCCCCCCCCCCGCACGGCGTCTCGCGCTACTTGCCTCCCCAAGCACATTCTTGCCGCTGGCATGGCTCAAAGTTAGTCAGGCGGTCAGCCTTCTTCGGTCCCGATGGTGGCCGCAATGTGCTCTTCCATGGCGGCGAGCAGCTTGTGCTCGCGATCCTCGATTCGCAAAAGCTGAGCGCCCAACTTCTCCGTCGCCGTGCGCAAGGCCGCGTTGTCCGGCGCGAGACGCGGTGCCTCGCGGTTCACGGCGCCATCCAAGCGCCGCAGCAGCACCTGCACCGAGCGAAAGACCCCGGACCCGAACGGGTAGGCGTTCAGGTCGCCCCGAATGTCGAGCCGCTGCAACACGTGCCGCTTCTCCTCTTCGCTCGCGACGCGGGACAAGTACTTGCGCAGCTCCGCCGCCTCGGAGGACACCCGCTCGCGCTCGTCCTCGAGGCTTGCCCTCGAGCTCTCCAGCTCCACGCGATGCGCCTCCGCTTCTTGTACACTCGCTCGCAGCGCGTCTACTTTCTCGCTGCGCTGCCGCCGCTCATCCTCCACCGCGTTCTTGCGGGTCTCCAGTTCCCATTCCTGCTTGCGGAGGCTCGTCAGAAACCGCTTGCGTGCCTCGAACTGCGGCACGCGCCGCTGCAGAGGGACCAGGTCCGCATCGACGTCGTGCAGGGCGTTTTTGAGCGCCTGCACCGCGGCCCGCGCGATCTCGATGGCATCGGGTTGCGGGGCGCGCAAGTTGTCCAGGGCGCGGTCCTGATCGTCGACAGCCCGGCGCAGACTCGCGCGGGCGGCATCTAGGTCGTCTTCGAACAGACCCATGATGGCGCCCACCTTGGACGCCTGCCGCATCTCACGCGTCCAAGCGCGAAGTTTTTCGTTTTCTCGCTCCAAGGCCTCGCGCTCCGCCGCGGCGACGCGCTTGACTTCGCGCTCCTCCGCCTCCAGCTGCGCGATCTCCGCTGCGAGTCGCTCTGCTTCGCGCCGGTCCTCCTCTGAAAGACGGCTCTCCTCGAGTTCACCCGGCTCCTCGTTCGCAAGTGCAGCAGCTGCTGCGGATGGTCCCTTTTTCGCGCGTCGCGCGTCGCTGCTGTTGCTGCGTACATGCCTTTCCTCGGGTCTTGCTGGCGCGTCCGCATCGTGCTCTTCATCTTGGTCGTTCTCCTCATCTTGAGCGCCTGTTGGCCCCGAGTCCGTTGTTGTTCGGGCATCCCTGGCCTCCCCGGCCTTTGGGGTCGTCTTCTTGTCTGCCTTGTCATTCTCCTCGCGCCCGAGGCGGCGTCGAACCTCGGCGACGGGGACACGGCGCGAGATGCGAAGGGAGGCCGCCTCAGCATTCTCCTGACGCAAGCAAGCGGTGTTGAGGAGACCTGCGACGGAGAGGAAGCGTAGCGTGGCCAGATTGGCCTGGAAGTCGTCCTGATCGTCCGAAAGCGTCGCGAGGCAGTAGCACTTGCAGTTGGACGTCAGCAGGTCCGCGAGGTGCCGTGTGAGGGTCGAGTCTCTGGCTGCCGGCAGGCTCGCCGACGAGGCGCGCAGCACCTCGAGGTGGGAGAGCTCGCTGAGCAGGCGCTCGCAGCCTAGCAGCTGCTGCCCGAGCAGTCCGTGCTGCCGTGCCGCCGCCTGCGCCGCGGGCCGCGGCCGCCCGTGACCCACCAAGTCCACGAAGTGGGCGCTCGCCACCAGGCCGCGCTCCGGCTGCGCCACGGTGACGCGCACAAACGCGTGCGCCGTGTTGCGCAGCGCCTTGGTGCCCTTGGGGCTCCAGTTGCAGCTCTGTCGCCTCGCAAGCAGGAGAACCTCGGCCGCATCGGTGAGGCTGCTGCAGTTGACCGCCGCGAAGTGGCCAGGCCGCGCGCCGCGCGCGTCCCGCGCCGAGCACAAGAGGTCCACGGCGCCGCCCTCCGCGGTAATGTCCCAGCATGAGATTGCCACGGAGGTTGCGCCGTGGCGGGCGCTACCGCTGGCAAGCTGCTGTGCTGCGAGCACGCGCTCCAGCGTCTGCCACAAGACACACTCCGACCCGCTCGTGGGCGGCAGCTCGTCGGTCCCGAGCGCCACGGCGGCGGGTGATAGTGAGTTCGTGCCAAGCATCGTGCGCGTCTTGCCGGTCTGGGCGCCGCCCCACGTCAGGAGCGTGGCATTGAAGCCTTTGAGAAGCCAATTGTCGACCAGGTCCGGCACAAGCGCCGCGGTCACGTCCGCGTCGCTGGCCAGCCGCGAGAAGGCCGCCTCGCACCTGAAGCGCTGCATGCCTACACCGACGCCCCTCGGCTTGCGCAGCACGACATCCCGGCCGCCCTCGACCCACACGTCCGCGCGCGCCCCGTTGGCATCCAGCGCCACGGCCGAGCGCAGCGCTGCCGCGTCCACGCCTGCGCGTCGCGTCAGGTCGTCCAACAGCGCCTCCGACTTGCGCAGTCGCTCCATGGCCGCCGTCGGCTTGGCCTCCTTCAGCAGCTGCTGCTGCTCTTGCTGGCGAGGCCGCCGGCGCTGCTTCTCCAGCGCGCCCACGCGCGCCACCGTCGCAAGCGCCGCCACGCGCGCCGCCGTCTCGCCGCCGCCCCCCAGCTCCTCGAGCCGCGCCGCCAGCCCGAGCAGGCCATCCGGCACGGCCGCCGCGCTCGCCATCGCGCCGCGCCGCGCCGCGCCACCGCGCCGCGCGCCGCGCCGCGCCACGCGCCGCGGGCCCGTTGCACGAATGCTCGAGCCCGAACCGAGCTTCGAGCTCGGCGCCGACCCGGCCGGCGCCCGGGCATGCGGCCGTTGGTCGCGACGTGCTACCCGTCGTGCTTGACCTGGATTGATCTGCCGACTCGGAACTCGGACTCGGACTCGGACTCGGACTCGGACTCGGACTCGGAGTCCAGTCTCGGAGTCGAGTCACGGAGTCGTGACACGGACTCGGAGCAGCGCCACCCAGTGCCGCTGTGCTGCCAATGACCGCGCCAGTGCGAACTGCCTGCATGAGCACTGCACCGCAGTGGCGGCACTTTGGCGTGCCATGCCATGCCATGCCATGATCAGGCCCAACACGTGACGATCGTATGCAGTGTGCCATAAAGCCAGGGCCTGGCGGCCTTTTGCGAGCACAGAGGCGAATGCCTCGGCAGGAACTTCGTAGCTACCTCTGCAGGCAAGTAAGTCTTGGTTCGAGGTAGAACCTGCGGATTCTGCAGCTTGCTGCAGACGCTTGCCGCCATCTTTGCGTGAACAGGACGCATTGTCCGTGCTGCAGCAACCTGGCGTCGCAAAACGCGCTCAGACAAGCCCAGGCGCGGTCTGCGGCATGCCGCCGTTTGCAGCACCTAGCAGGTGGGATCCGCAAAGCTTAGCTACAAGTAGTAGCAAGGCAAGGTTTACAAGGTCGTCAAAGATGAGAGAACAAACGAATGGCACATAGGAATCAGCGGGCGAGATGCTGGCGGGCGTTGGGGACTGCAGGCCCGCTTCTGCAACGACGAGCGGGTCCGACTAGCCCGCGAAGTGGACGTGAGGTCCTAGCTGCACGTGCGCCCCACGCACGGTCTGCTGACGGAAGTGCACGTTGCGGCCCAATTTGACGCGCACGGAAGAGCGCACGTGCAGCGGGAGCGGGTATTGCGCGGCGATCGCGCGCTTGCGGCGAATGTAAAGCACCAGGAGCAGCGCGAGGCCACCCACGCCCACGCACACAGCGACAGGCACGATGATAAGCGTGATGGTTTGCGTCGTCTCCGAAGTGCCCGACTGGCTGCTAGAGGCGGCGGTCTCATCATTGCCCAGCGGTGGATCGCCCGCAGGTGTCGAGGTTGGCGCCAGCGTCGACGCCAGCGTCGGCGCCAGCGTCGGCGCCAGCGTCATTGTCACGTTCGCTCCAGCGCTTTCCTTCACAGACCTGCGAGCACCCAGGGGCATCTCGAGCAGGTTGGCATCCTCGCTCGCGGCGCTCGCCGCCAGTAGCACTGCTGCAATCGTGAACACGGCGAGCAGCACCCGCATCGCTGCCCGCGCCATGCTGCTGCCCGGCCAGTGCCCAGGCTCGCACGCACGCAGAGGAGCTTGCGATTCTGCTGGCAGCGGCGGCCGCGGGCTGTGCTGGCCATCCTCGCGACGGACGACGCCGCGCCGGCGACAGACGGCCCGCCTCAGCGGCCTTCGCCGAGCGTGTAGGTCGTCGCGGCACTGCGGACGGCGACACGCGAAGGGCGCGCAGGTCACACGCGACCAGTGCCCGCGACGCGCGCCGGCGGCGGCCGCCGCGGGCCGCGGCGGCGTCGTCGGGACTCGGGTGGCGGCGCAGCCTGCGTCGCGCAAGCAAGCTGACAGTAAAGCCGGCAGCGCCACAACGCAGCGCCCGTGCAGGCCGCAGAGACGTGCAGGGCCCGTGCGTACGCCGCGCTCTTCGCCAAAGATGCACGGGCCCGGCGGCTGGCCTGGGCGTGGTGGAGAGCGCCGCCGTGACGACCGCCGTCGAAAAAGACGCGCACAGCACGTGGCACGGCGATCCTGTAAACAAGCTTGCTCACAGTAGGTTGGGCACTACGCGCATCGCTTTGTCGATTGAGTTCGCCGTGCGTTGCGCTAAGGCCTGAGGCTCGGCGTTTTGGTGGTGGTGCAGTGGCACCCCCAGAGAGGCTGGCTCGTGATGGCCGTGCAGTGAAGCCACGCGACCCAGCGCCTCCGTGAGTAAAAGGCGGCGGCCGTGCAGAGTATCAGCATGTCCGGAATGCAACGGCTCGCTCTCGACGGCTGAACTTGGAGAGCGGCGGCGGCTGAGCTGCGAGCGCCTGGCAAGGAGCGCTGGCTGGTGAAAGGGTTTCTCTGACAAGCTACGTAGCTATGGCTGTCTGCTTGAGCGGACGCACGTTGAGCGGACGCACGTAAGGAATCTTTTCTTCGTGTTCCTGGACCTCTGCAACCTGAGGTTCTGCGCCTGCCAGCGACTCGGAGAGCGCCTTTGCAGGCAGTTTAATAATCACAGCGCGGAGATCCGCCATCGGCAGGTCTAGCGTCGCCACCAGAGCCCGTTCGCCCCGCCAGCGACGCGACGCCTCACCACTGCGCTGCCGCAATGAACGATTCAAGTCTCCGCCCACGCGGCCCACGTTGAATCGTTCGCTTCAGGAGGCCTTCAAATCGCCATTCGACGGCCCCTCTTTCCATTGACCTTGATGGAAGCGTGCAGAGTGGGCATACTCGTACGCAAGCTTGTCAACGGTGCATTGATCGTTCCAGCACCGCCGCCCGCTCACAGCGATGTCGGCTGCATTGAAAAACTGGCGCACAGCCATCCCTTCATCGCCGCTCAACGACCCGAGAGAAGTTAAAGATCCGCAGCCTATGCTGGTTTACATTGCGCACACGAAGCCAATTCCTCGATGTCGCCTTGAACTTCGAGCTTGGACACGGGCGCCAAGACACCCGACGAGGAGGAGAAGAAGGAAGAAGAGTCTGAGGAGGCCAAAGCCAGCTCACACCGCCCCAAATGAGATGCGTGCCGCTCTTCCAACCAAGATGCGCCACACGATGAAAAGCAACGCGCTGCGTGGTGGTCAAGGCCAGAACAGACTTTCTCAAGTGAAAGAGTGTATGAAAAAGGCATTTTGAAGGCTACACACCATGATGAGCCTGGACCTGGGCGTCGCTTTCGGGCTCGGCGGTCTTGCCGTTTGGCGCGGCGCCATGGTGAAGACGGCGGCGGCGGCGTACGAGGGCGAGGGCGGCGGCCACGAGCGCCAGGGCTGCGAGCCCGCCGACGATCGCGCCTGCAAGAGCACCGGCAGAAAGCGAGGCCGGTTGCGTGAGGAGGGCGTCCGCTGGCGGCGACGTGGCGTCGTCTTCGCGCTGGAGAAGGAGCGAGGCCTGCGCGACGACGAGCTGTGGAGCAGATCCATCGCCTCCCGCCTGCAGGCGGCGCGCGAGCGTGGGCGTGGCGCAGGTGTCGACCTGAGCCGTGACGACCAGGGTCATGTTGCTCGTGACGCCCGTCCAGCCCGCAAAGACCCAGTCGTTGGGTGTGAAGAAGAAGCTGTCCTCAGCGCGCGCCCCGTTCTCTTGGCAGTCCACATAACCCTTGTCCTGCACCAGGTAGGTGCCGGCCTGGGCGCTGACAAAGGTGTTGACGCGCGAGCCGTAGTAGAAGGGGCGGCAGAGCGTGTCGGACTCGGCGAAGCGGCAAAAGTGACCGTCGCGAAAGTACGGCGAGCGTGAGTTGCCCATTTGCTCCAGCTTGGTGGCCACATCGAAGGTGCGCGCGTACAGCCCGTCCTCCTCCATGGCCACGTGCACGGTGAGAATGCGCAGCGTGACGGCGGCGTCGTTGGCGAGGGTGGAGAAGAGCAGGCGCGCCTGGATCGGGTTGTTGAGGTTGGCGCCCTCCAGCTGCAGCGTGACCGGGTACACGCCAGTGACGTCTTCCTGCTCCGCCACCACAGGGCAGGTCGAGAAGATGCGGGCGTTGGCCAGCGTCGGGTCCTTGAGCGAGGACGTCTCCGAGAAGCTGTCGTAGGTGAAGCTACCGCTGACGTAAAAGGGCTGCACCGACACAAAGGCGCACCGGTCCGCACCAAGGTCCTCCATGAGCAGGCATTCGGTCGTGCGCATGCGCACCGTGCAGACGTAGTTCCCGCCATAGGCGATGTTGTCGACACAGACCGGGTCGCCCGCCAGCTCCAGCGGGACATCGCCCATGAGCGCGCCATCCAGCACCTGGACGCCACCGGCCTCCGGCGCGAGCGCCGAGGCCATGGTGAACTCAAGCACGAGCTTGCCCATGGGCACGATGCGGCCGTCGCAGGGCTCCACATCGTAGTCGCGCGCCGTCATGACGAGCTGCGTGACGTCCTCCGCCTCGGCGGCGGTGAGGTCCTTGGCCAGGCGCACGAAGAAGGCCAGCCCGGCCTGGGAATCGGCTACCGTGGGCTCCGGCTTGTCGTCGAGCACGCAGCCGTCCGGCAGTGAAAAGTTGAAGGCCGCATCCACCTCATACGTGATGGCGGCGCCCGTCTCCGTGACGAGCGAGGCGTCCGAGATGCAGGACTCCACCTTGGCCGCCAAGTCGTTCGCCGAAATTTGGTAGAGGTATTCGCCCGGGACACCGGGCGACTGCGGTACGGACTCGAAGCAGTCCTGACCCAGCTGCAGCAGCACCGCGCCGGGGAACTCGCAGGCGGGCGCAGTGAAGGTGTTCTTGACCAGCGTGATGTTGGCGGCGTAGTCGCCGTTGTCGCCGTCCTTGACCACGCGAAAGTCGGTCACGATGAAGTTGGGCTGCGTGATCTCGTCGCGAGTGATGATGCGACTGTCGTCCGGGTAAATGTAGACGGTCCCGTTGGTCGCGACGAGGCCGTTCAGCATGTAGAAGAGCGTGAACTCATCGAACTGGTAGTCGAAGACCGTCTCGAAGGTGCCATTCCAGTTGAGCACGCAGCCGAGGCCCGGATCTGTCTCGAGCTGCACCTCGTAGCTTGCGCCAGAGGACGCCGAGTACAGGACGGCCTTGCTGGCAGAGCAGTCGAGGTCCGCCGGCACCACGCCCGCCTCGTACGGCAGCACGCTCATGTGCGTTAGATTCGTGGCCGCCTGCAGCTCGCGTCGCCGACTTCCGTGGCCGCCAATGGTCTGCGCGAGGATGACGTCGAAGTACTGGCCGCTGTTGTCCGGACCGTGCTCCAGCGCGAGCGGGAGATTCTCGTAGGCGAAGGCAGCGTCGGTTGCGTCCACGAAGTCGTCCGGCTCGCAGCAGTCGTCACCGGCGCACAAAGTGCAGATGATGGAGGAAAAGTAGCTCGTGGGCTTTTGTGTGGGCGACGCTGTCTGGCTCGCCGTCGGGCTCGCTGTGTAGCTGGACCAGTCGCGATTTGGGTACTCAAGGAGGTTGCTGATCTGGTCCATGTCCGGCTGAATTCCTATGAGCGGGAGTCCTTCCGTGTAGAGGTAGCGAAGCGAGGTGAGGTCCGTCAGAGATGCGGGCAAGGAGGAGAGCATGGTGTTTTGCTGGAGTTGTAGGTAGTAGAGATTGCCTAGTTCTCCCATCGATTCAGGCAGAGACGTGAGCTGATTCGTTTGGAGCAACAAGGACTTGAGACTGCTTAGGTCGCCAATGTTGTCGGGGAGAGATGTCAGACTGTTGTAAGCGGCGTGAAAGGTGGTTAAAGTGGGGACCATATCAACGAGGCCCTCGACATCTGAGAGCAAATTGCTGTATACATGAAGGTGGCTCAGCCGGGTGAGACCTGACAGCCCGGCTGGAAGCTCGGTTAGACTGCACGAGACCATGTCGCTGTGGTGCGATAATTTGGAAAAGGTTGTCAGCGCAGATCGTTGAACCCTTGAGGCCTCATCGCGTCAAACAACTTACAGCCTCAACAGGCTGTCCGGTAGAACTCCGCTTTGCACGACGAGAGATCTGGAGCCATCCAGATTGCTGTGAGGTGGTCAGCACAGCTGATGAGTTGCTGACCAGTGCAAGGGAGGGTCCTGTCGCGAACGTACAGATAGGTGAGCGCAGAGAGTGAAGTCAGTGACGGGACCGTCACATCGCCGTTGGAGCTGTAGTCGAGGTGCTTGAGCGCAGTCATGTCTGCAACCGCACTCGGCATTGAAGACCCAAAGTTGTTCCCGCTCAGGGTCAAGCGGGCTACCGATGAGAGTGGCGGGGTGGAGGAGACACTGGGCAGGTCGGTCAGGGCATTGTGGTAAAGGTGGAGACTGTCCAGGCTGTTCAAGCCTGCAAGTGCCGAGCTTGGCAGGCTGCTGAGGAGGCTGTGTTGGTGAATAGATAGGATTCTGAGGTTCGTGAACGCGCTCATGTCGCCCACTGTCTGGAGAGAGGTACTGTAGTAGCCCCTCACATCCCTGCACATGGGTGTGTGATGAAGTCAGTCGTCTGTCCATCCATGTCTGGCCAATGGCTGAAATTTTGCGACACGACTCGACTTACAGGCTAGTGAGCGTATTTGTTGAAGATGTTGGCAGCGTCGGGAAGGTGTCACAGAAAGAGCAGGCCATGGACGTATATGTAGTAATGCCCCCACTCTCAACACCGCCGTAGTAATAGCACGAGCAGCCCGCCTTCGCCTGAAGGACAAAAAGCGCCAGACACAGAAGCTTGATCACGAGCATGTTGAGGATCGTACGCAAAGGCGCGCTCCTTCGAGGCCTGAGATCGGCGTTGCGGGTTTGCTCTTTGCGGTTCCTGTCGGGTGGCCGCCGCGGACGGACGAGACGGCGCTTTGCGGTTCCACTTGCTCTCTGCCTGAATCTCCATCGAGTGGCACGCGCAGGTCGACAGCGCCGTAATCTCACGTCATGCTTGCGGTTGCCGCGCCTGGACTTGTATGATCGGCGCCGGGCGCGCCCATGCTCCGTGCACGTCGACTTGACGTTCTTTTCCGCGTACAAGGCCGACCACCAAGACGCTCCATGGGCCATGGCGCCACGCCGTGGCGCACGCTGCGCACGCGGTGCATGTCGTGCATGCGCCGGCTCGTCGGCCTCAAAGCAAGGACTTGCGCGACTCGCCACGACTCGATCTGGCGGCCGCGTTCGGCTGTCACGGTGCGATTCCAGGCCTCGTCTCCAGAGGATCTTGACGGTTGATCTTGGATCCAGTGGCACACGCAGCCTGAGGTTGAACGCGCCGCGATTCATCACGCAAGATCCGCTGCTCCTGCGGCTTTCGCAGCCCAGCCTGAATCGGACACAGACTCGCGCGGCACGGCGCGGCTCAACTCGGCCCGGCCCGGACGGCTCTGCGAGTCTGCGGTTCCACTGCAGGCCGGCCTGGTCGACGGCTCTGCGCTTCCAAGTGCCCACTGCAAGCCTGGTCCGCGATCTTCTTTTTCCGGCCACCCGGACGTACCATGATCGTCCTGCACCAAGCTCGCGGCGCGCGTCACTGGAGCCCTAGCAGCGTCGGCCGCCGCCGGGGCCTCCTCGCCGAGACAGTCGCGGCACAGGCACAAGTGCCACAAGCCACTGGCAACCCCGTGCGGCTCCGCCGCGCGCCTCCGCGCCGTGCTGCTTGCGCTGCTTCTGGTGATGAACTCAGGGCCTCAGGCTGGCGCGGCGCGTGCCCGCGCGTGTCGGCGATCGACCGCCGGCCGGGCCGGGCGCTGCAGCCTGCACAAGCCCTGCCACAGTGCCACTGGCAGGCCATGGCAGCAGGCTGCTCCTTGGGTGGCCCGGGCGGTGGCGGTGGGTGCAGTGCGAACTGGAGCGGCTGACTCGGAGCGACTCGGAGCGACTCTGAAAGCGGTCGGGAGCGGCTGAGAGCGCAGACTCTGAGCAATTGAGAGCGCCTCCTGACACCTGTCGCTCTTCTCGTTCACGATTCACCGCTGCAGCCTGCCCAGGCCCTGCTGTGCTCAGGCCCGGGCATTGCAAGCACGCGCACCCCGGGCCAGCGCGCCGGCACGAGAAGTAATGGGCCTTCTACTCCAGGCAGCACCAGCTCAGCTCCCTTGTCGGGCACGTGCCGCTCGCGAGCGCCCTCAACTTGCTCAAGAGCCCGGGCCCACGGCCAGGCTTGGGCCGGCTGCGAGCGGGCGGGCGCGGCCGAGGACCGGCGTGGCCGCGCGCGACTGGCGCGGCCGCTGCGTGGTGGCGATGGCCGGCTCACTCTTCTGCCGCGGGAGTTGCTGCGTCGCGGCCCTGGCGTGCCGCCGTCACGCCGGCTGTCGTCGTCCTGTCGCGCTGGCTTGCGCCGCAGCATCAGCGGCCGCCGAAGGAGCCCGGAAGGCTACCTCGCGGCGGGCGAGATGATCATCGACTAGCGGATTGCGGTATCAGCGTCGTCTTTTTCGAGCGCACGGCGCGCCGCGCGCGGGACGCGGTCAGGCTCCCGGCGTGCGGCGCTTCGTCGCGATGCGTGACATCAACGACAACCTCAAAGCCGGCACCATCAAGCTCGCTGACATCGACGACGGCGGCGGCGCGCTCTGACGATGCCGACGATCTCATCAACCTCAAGGAGGGTGCCGGTGCCTTCAAGCCGTGCCACGAATGGTCGACGGAAGACGTCGCGGAACAGTTCGTGCTCGACAAGGCGCGCGAAGTGCTCGCCGAGCAGTCCTATATGAACGCCGCCAAGTGTGCCGTTGCGCGCCGCGAGGGCGTCGAAGGCATTGGTGTCGGTGCTAACATTCAGAGCCGTCAATCTTCACGAGCCGCGTGCTCCACGAGAGCGCATCGTGCAGCGCGCCGCCCTTGGGTGCGAATTCTTTCGCATCATTCAAAGCCTTCCGCTCGTCGGCGAAAAGGTTCGGGATCTGCGAGTCAAGTTCACGATGGCAGCGCAAGGCAGCGCGAAGTTGCAGCTCAGGGAGAACTTGTGCGCGCCCAAAGAGGTCCTCGTGTCCCGCGCTGCAGCGCGCACGGCCGCTGCCGGGCGCTCTTCGTCATCGCCGTCGAAGCTTGCCTGCCACCTGCACCATTCCGTTTCGCAGCGCTGTGCAGGTAGGAGAGCATGTTCTTGAGGCCCTTGCGCAGAATGCTGCTCATTTTGGAGATTGTGGCCCTGCCTGGCCATGTCTGGCGGAGGAAGAGCGTGCGCTCTGCGGACATGACGATGCAGTCGCGGATCTTGGCGCTTGGCGCTTGGCGCCGTATTGTGCACTCCGCCCGTCCGATTTCAGGCTTTGCGGTTCTCTCTTCATGAGCTTGCAGCTCTTGAGTTTGCGTTTGCCAAAGCTAGCACGATCGGTACGTGCGGATGGAAAGAACCGGCGACCAGCTTGATGATGCGGCTACAGTCGTGTGTTTGGGCAAGAGCTACTAAGGACGTCAAGGACTCTCGGAACAGCACTGCACTTGCATTCGGGCCGAGCTCGAGGAGACCGTGAGCAGCAGCAGGTAGAGTCTCGTCCGGTTTTGCGAGAAGACCGTGAACAGCTGCAGGCAGGATTTCATTCATTCTTGTCCTTTTCTTGCAATGGAGAGCGCTTGTGTTGCTCGTCCTCTGGGGCGTATCCACGCTTGTGTTGCTCGTCCTCTGGGGCGTATCCACGCTTGTGTTGCTCGTCCTCTGGGGCGTGTCCATGTGTTTCTGCTGCGGCACGGGTCTCTGGTGTGGTGCTCGGCACCTTTGTGAACGTGCTTGATGGGATGCGTTCAAATACACAGACGAACGGTGGCGCCTGCGCCGCTCAGCCTCGCTCGCTCCCCGCGAGCGGAGCTGTTTGCGGGCGCCGGCGCCGCCCTCTCGTGCAGTTATAACTCGACCTCGGCGGCGTCTTCCTCCAACTCAGCCCCATTCAAGAAGTCGTCGACTAGTTCGCGCGGAGCACGGTCTGCTTCGGCCTTGCGCAAGTCGGCCGGGCGTGCCAATTGACTGTCCTTGACCAGCGCGGAATCTCGCTCGGCCGCGTGGCCCACGAGCTCCTCAACGTACGAGTTCACCTCGAGGCGCAAGTCAAGGAGCGTCAGCGTCATCTCGACGAGCAGAGAGGCGGCGACGCCGACCGCGAGCTCGCTGGCGCGCGGGTCCTCCTCCTCGGCGCTGTCCGAGGGAGGCAGGAGCCGTGCGCGCGCGCGCGCCCAGGCGGACGACACCAGGCCACTCGCCAGCGGAGCCGAGGCTTCGCTTCTTGCTGAGCTCGCGGAGCCCGGTGTCGACGTCGCTGTCGCCGCCACAGACGCTGCCGCGGCGGTGACGGAGCGTGCCTGCTCGCGGCGCAGCAGCTCGCGCGAGGCGGCTCTGGAGAAGGTGCCCGCGCTAAAGGGGAAGAGCGAGAAGAGCGAGGACTCCGCCTCGTCAGCGGCCTCGTGCAGGCGCTCACAGCGGTCCAGCGCGGCGCGTAGGTCCTCGACGAGCGCCGAGCTCTTGCGCACGAGCTGCACGGGCTCCAGGTCGAGGTTCTCTGCGCGCGGGCGCAGCCGCTCCAGACGCGCCTCCTTGGCGCGCTCCCAGATGGGCTCCACCAGCAGCAGCGTGTCAGCGAGGCGCTCCCACTGGACGGCGTCGCGCGCGTTCGCGGCGCCGGCGCGCTCGTCCCTGCACAGCTTGCACGGCAGCAGCGCGTCCCGGCGCAGCTCGGTCACCTCGCGCTCGAGCGCCGCGACGCGCCGTTCCGCCTCGGCTGCGCGCCGCAGCGCGGCCGCGGTGGCGGCTGCGGCCGCGGCGGCCGCGCCCGCCTGCTCCGCGCCGCCCTCCATGCCGCGCGAGCGCGTGCTCGGCACGGCACGGCGGACACGGTTTGCCAGGCGAGGCCAGGCCAGGCCAGGCCGCGCTCGCGAGCAAAGCTCATCCAAAACTTGAACCATCTCGCACGACCGCGAGCAGCAGCAGCAGCAGCAACAGCGACAACAACAACAGCGCCGACCACGACAAGAGCCGCCCGCGCTGCGGCCCGCCGGCGCTGAGCTGCGCTGCGCTGCAGGCCGCTGGCTGCAGGCTGCAGGCGCACGGCGGCGAGGCCGCCCGTCATGGCGCAGGCCAAGTCCGCCGCGGACCTCGCGACGCGCTGCGTGGCGGGCGGCGCGGCGCTCTGCTACGCGTGGGCCTTCGCCAGCCTCTTCGTGCAGTGGCCAGGGCTCTTTGGCCCGCGCGGGCTGCAGCCCGTGCAGGAGCTGCAGGAGGACGCTCCCGCGGACCTGCTCGTGCACCAGCTAGCGCGCGGCCTGCAGCGGCACGCTGGCCTGAGCGCCGAGGCTGCGGGCGCGCAGCAGGTCTGCGAGGCGCTGCTGCTGGCGGGCACGCTGCTGGCAAGTCTCGCGGCCGCGTTGCCGGCGCTGCGCACGTGGTGGGTCTTCGCGGCGCTCTGGCTGGCGTACGGCGCGCTGCAGCAGGCCGGGCGCGTCTTCCTCTCGTTCCAGTGGGACATTCTGCTGCTGGAGGCCGGCTTTCTGGTGATTTGGTTCACGACACGCCGCGCGCCTCGCGCCTCTGCCTGGGCGCTGCGGTTCCTGCTCTTCAAGCTCATGCTCATGAGCGGCGTGGTCAAGATCCAGAGCCGCTGCCCGACCTGGCTCGGGCTCACGGCGCTGCACTTTCACTTCGCCACGCAGTGCCTGCCGACGCCGGTCGCCTGGTTCGCCGCCAACTTGGCGCCGTCCGGCCTGCTGCGGCTCTCGGTGGCCGCCACGCTCGTCTTTGAGCTCCCGGCCACCGCGCTCCTCCTGGCCCCGCTGCGCTCGCTGCGCGCGCTCGGCGCCGCCGTGCAGGCCGTGCTGCAGATTTTCATCATCCTCACGGGCAACTACAACTTCTTCAATGTGCTCACCATCGTGCTCTGCGCGGCGCTCGTGTTGCCGGACATCGTGCCGGCCGCGCGCCCTGACGCCGAGCAGGACGGCCCGCTCCAGCTGCTAAACTACTCGTTGGCGCGCCTGGACGCCTCGCCGCGCCGCGCCACAGCCTGCGCGCTCGCGGCGCTTGCCCTCGTCCTCGCCTACGCCTTTGCCTTCATGCTGCGCTTCGACCCGGACCCGGCCACGCTCGTGGTCTGGCGCATGGAACCGGACCAGCTCCAGGACCACCTACACCGCGCGCTCCCGGTGGTGCTCTTTTACGAGGCGCTCGTGCTCACCGCGGCGGTCTCCCTCGACGTCAACGACGCCGTTCTCGCGCCCGTGCGCGCCGCGCTGGAGGGGCGCGCTGTGGCCTTCGCGCTGTCCGTGGGGCGCGCGCTCGCCACGCTCTTCGTCTGCGCCGTGCTCCTCTTCGTCTGCACACTGTCGGCCGTGCCGCTCGCGAGCCTGGACCGCCCCACGCTCACCGGCGCCCTGCCTGCGAGCGTCGTCTGGGGCTACCAGAACCTGCAACATCCGCTCGCCCTGGTCCACGGCTATGGGCTCTTCCGCAGCATGACGGGCGTCGGCGCCGACGGCCGCACCGTGGCGCGGCCCGAGGTCATCTACGAGGTCGTCTTCGCGGACGACCCGGGCCGCTGGCACGAGGTGGATTTCGCCTATAAGCCGGGCGCTGTGGACGCGGCGCCCCGCTTCGTCGCGCCGCACCAGCCCCGTCTGGATTGGCAAATGTGGTTCGCCGCGCTCTCCACGTACCAGAGCGCGCCGTGGACCGTGCATCTGGCGGACAAGCTGCTGCGCGGAACTTCCGAGGTGCTCGACCTCATCCCTTCACTGCGCGACGCGGGTCGCGCCGTGCAGGCCGTGCGCGCCAAAAAGTACGCCTATAACTACACCACGAGTCTCGCGGCGCAAGACTGGTGGGTTCGCGACGCGGTCAGCGAGCAGGTCTACCTGCCCGAGCTGCGCGCTGGCGACGCCACGGTCGCCCATTTCCTCGAAGCGCATGGATGGCCCACGCGCGACGACGACGACCCAGAGCCCTCCTCGCGCTTCGACGAGGTGCACCGAGCCCTGGCGCCCTATGTGCTCTGGCTCGTGCGCCCCGAAGCGAATCTCGCCCTCGCGCTGGTCGCCGCGACAGCCGAGTTCGGGCCCTTTAGTAGGGCGCAGTCGCGAGCCAGCGCCTGATGCCCGGGTACTGCACACCTGGCAGGTCGAGCCCCGCCACGGCCTGGCGAGCGCGCGCGTCGTCCGCGGAAGGAACGGCACCTCCCACGAAGGTGTGCCTGCGCAGCCAATGCTCGAGCAGCTCGACCGCAGCCGGCGCCAGGGGCTCGCCCAGCACCGCGTCGACGAGGAAGCGCGCCGGGGCGCGCTCCTCGAGGGTCAATTTTCGCGCCGCAGGCGGCGGCGTAAGGTCGAGCGGCGCCGACGCGAGCCCCTTCCGAACCTGAACAACGCTATACTCCCCCATCAGCACCGAGACCGTGATGATGTGCACAAACTTCTTTGCAACCTGGAGGTGTTTCTTGGCGCCCGAGCGCACGCGCAGGTCGCGCGACAGAAAGTCCGTCGTGTTGCGCACGCGCGCGACCACGGCGCCGTCCGCACGGTGGACCTGAATCGCGGCCGCCTCCTCGCGGTCGAGCGCCTGCGGGGCCACTGGCGCAACACGCAGGCTGCTGGCGTCGCCCAGCACCTCCAGCAGGCGGCGCAGTGCCGCACGCGAGGCAGCCAGCGACCACCGCGCCTCGCCCTGGCACACGAGCACGAGGTGGCCCTCACCGTCCACGAAGCGCCGCGGGAGGTCCACGGACTCGTCGAGCCAGCGGTCGCGAAGCGCCGTCAGCTCGCCCATGTCAGCGTCCAGCGGACCAAAGTGCGTTGCCCAGAGCTCCTGCGGCGTCAGCGTGGCCGTGGCCATGGCCGTGGCCGTGGCTGTGGCAGTGTTGGCGGCCACGGGTGGCGCCTCGAGCCCGCGGACGGCCGCCAAGGCCAGTTCTGGGTCGACGAGGTTGGCGAAGCTGGCCACGGCCTCGTCGGCACGCGACTGCGCGGCACGCAGCGCCTTTTGGCGCTCGGCGTCCTGCGCCTTGAGCTCGCGCAGCTGCGCGCGCAGCGCCTCGGCCTGCGCGCGCTGCTCGTCGCCCTCTGCTCTCGCCGCTGCCCGGATGGCCTCGCCCACTTCTCGCAGCTCGTGGCGGCCCTTGGCGCACGCGTCGCTCAGCGCCCGCGCCTCCTCGCTCAGGCGCACGGCCTCTGCCACGCGCCGGCGCGCGCGGTCGGCGTCGTCGTCCTGCCCATGGTGATGCTCGTGCTCCCGGCCGCCCTGCCGCGCCAGCTCGCTCGCGACCACGCGGGCGGCGGCCTCGGGCGCGCTGGCGCGGAACGCCGCGCTGTCCAGCCCCATGCGCCCTTCGCGAGCCGCGCCGGCGCCGCCGGCAGCGGCGCAGAACGGCGCTTGGCTCGCTGCTGCGGTCTGTCAGAGCCTGTCAGAGCGAGCCGAGGAGGGCGACGACGACTTCCCACGCGTCAAGGGGTACTGGTGGTACCAAAAGCACTTCTGCGCGGAGAGAGGCTGCGCAGCCACGTCGTCGTCAGGAGCATTGCCTGCAGACGTGCTACGAGCCGGAGGAGGCGCGGGTGGACTCCGTATCAGGGCGGGAGCGCCTGCGGCCCAGCAGCCGCCGCTGCCTGCACGGGGTCGCCGGAGCTCGGCTTGCTTGGCACCAGCGCGGCGGCGAGCGAGCGGGCGTAGGTAGGGACCATGCCACGTGTGCGCGTGTCGACGCCGGAGGACGCGCGAGATGCGGGCTTGGTTGCGCGCGTCGTGGAGCTGGTGAACGAAGCTTATGATCGCACGCAGGAGGGCATGTACAAGGAGGCGTCGCCGCGGACGTACGCCGAGGAGATTGCGGGCCTCTTGCAGAGCGGCAGCTTCCTGCTCATGCACGACGCCGACGTTGTCGACGAGGCGGCCAAGGGCGACGACGGTGCCTCTCTGCACGAGCAGGTCGCGCCAGCCCTCGTGGGTGTCGTCACGTGCAAGGCGCCATTCACGACGGAGGACGACACGCTGGCCGAATTCGGCTTCTTGGCTGTTGCTCGCGAGGCCACGGGCCGGGGCCTGGGCAATGAGCTGGTCCGCGCCGCCGAGGAACGCGCGATCGCCAAGGGCTGCACCACCATGCGCCTCGAGCTGCTGGCGCCTTCTGAGTTCGCCCACCCTTTCAAGACGCGCCTGCACGAGTGGTACTGCCGCCTCGGCTACGTGCCACACCACACGGAGCCTTTTCTAGACTCGCACCCAGATCTTGCGGCCCGCCTCGCCGTGCCTTGCAAGTTCGAGGTTTATCACAAGCAGCTGCTCGCCCCGCCGGCGGGCCCCACGGAGCAGTCATCTTCTAAGGTCTAACTGTAAGTTAGCTGCTGCTCCTGCTGTTGCTGACGATGATGATGCTTCATTTCTGGTCCGCACCTTGGCAAAAGCGTATCCCCCGGCCTTGCCGGTGCGGCCCAGGAATGCATGATACTAAGTTATGCGAAGAGTGAACCCATCCAACTTGAAGGCCGGGCCAGCGCGCGCGCTCACTAGCAGTGACTTTAAAAGACTTGCCTCCTCCAGCGCCACCTTCCTTCAACTGGCACTCAAGGTCCAGGCCGGTGAGAGTTCTTCACCTTGCAGCAGAGCAGACTCGCAGACTCAAGCAGCCTCGCGCAAGGCCAGAGCCCGATGGGCTGCTGCGCGCCGAGTCGAGACCAGGGGCCTCAAGCCGAGTCTGGCGCCGGCCCGCGCAGCGCAGGCCTACTCGCAGCGACAGGCGCCATGGCGATTGAGGGGCCGCAGCCACAGGCGTGGCGGGTCTCCACGGAGGCGGATGCGGACGACGCGACTCTCGTGGGCGAGGTGGTGGCCATCGTGAACGCCGCCTACTTGCGCGGCGAGGAGGGCATGTGGAAGGAAGACGCCGCCCGCACCAACAAGGACGAGGTGCGCGAGCTGCTGCGCAGCGGCCTGCTCCTGCTCATCTTCGACGGCGACCACGTGGCCGGCAGCGTCCTGTGCAGGGCGCCGTTCGAGGGCGAGGACGTCGCCGAGCTCGGGATGCTCGCGGTCTCCGAGTCCGTCGTTGGCAAGGGCATCGGCCGCCAGCTCATGGACGCCGCCGAGGCCCACGCGGTCGCGGAGGGCTGCTCCGTCATGCGCCTGGAGATCCTCTCACCCTCCGAGTACGATCACCCCTTCAAGACGCGCCTGCACAACTGGTACTGCCGCCTCGGCTACGAGCCCCACCACACGGAGCCCTTCATGGACTCTTACCCGGAGCTCGCCGAGCGCCTCGCCGTGCCCTGCAAGTTCCAGGTCTACCACAAGGAGCTCGACGTGTAGTGGCTCGCCCTGATCAGTACGCCGCCCCGCGCGAGCCAAGTGTAGCTGTTGTAGCGTCGCAATAAGAATCCCTTCCGCGACGAGACCGCATTTTGATTCATGTCGGTGAACGCCTCACGACAACCTTGGCATGGCTTGGGAGCCTCGCCTCTCCGGGTCCGGGAGCTTTTCTCTGTAGACCAGCTGCTAGCTCTAGCTAGTAAAGCTAGAGGCTCTAGAGAGGTAGAGCTGGAAACGGAGGGCATCGCTTGGATGAGCCAAGCGACGAGCCGAATGCCCACATGGCGCTCGTACACCGGCCAGGCAAGATGTGTCCTTGCCGGCAAGCCCCCAACTGACGACGCCTTTGCCACGGAATGCAAGCGAGCCCGCCCGGGAGCGGGCACGCTGGGTCGCGGCGGCGGCAGCGGCGGCGGGATCACGCCGCCCGCTGCCACCGCCGCCCGAGTCCGGCGCTGCACATGCTCTGGGCGGCGGCCGCGGCGCTGATGGCCGCCTCGGGCATCGGCCATGCCGTTGGGACGAGCCTGACCGCGACGACGACTTCGGCGTGGGACGACGCCGTGCGCGAGGCCATCCGCCTGCGCCACGAAGGCCTCCCGGAGCAAGCCTCGACGGCCTGCCAGAGCCTGCTGCGCATGTGCGAACGGCCGGCCAGGTGCGTGGACGCGCTCCAGCTCGTGGCGCTGACGCACCTGGAGCAGGACCGCCTGGCGGAGGCCGAGGAGGCGCTGGAGCAAGCTGCGGAGCTCGTTCAAGACCGACCAGACCTCTGGGCCAACTTGGGAGAGGTGCAGAGGCGGCGAGGCGCCGAGGACCGCGCCGTGCACTCGATGCGTCGCGGCGTTGCACTCGTCGAGGCCGCGGGCCGCGCAGAAGACCCGCGCCTCGCCGATCTGCACTACAACTTAGGCGTCGCACTGGACAGTGGCACGGAAGCGCTCACAGCGTACCTGAACGCGCTGAAGCGTCGGCCAAGGCACGTGCAGGCCGCCGTCGGCGCGGCGCGCATCCTCCGCGCTGAGGGCAGCCCGCGCGCGGGGGCGGACCTCATCGCTGAGGCCATGCGCGCCGCGCAGCAAGAGGGCGTCGCTGTTCCGTGCAAGGTGCTCTCGCAGGCCGGCGTCATGCAGCACGAGGCGCGGGACCTTCGCGGTGCGCAGGAAAACTACCTTGCGGCGCTCGCGTGCATGAATGCGAGCCGTGGTGACCATGGCGACCTCCTGGGCACAACGCTCACCAACCTGGGCGCCGCCGCGCACGCGCAGGGCGACTTTGTGGAGGCGCTTCGCCTCTATGAGCAGGCACGAAACGTGGCGCAAGGCGCAATCGACGGCCTCCTCAGCAATGCGGGCGCCTGCCTCTGGCACCTGGGCTACCACGAGCGCGCCGTGGCGTACTTCGAGGAGGCGATCCGCCTCAATCCGTCCTGCGCAGAGGCCCACATCAATCTGGGCGGCAGCTTGTACGCGGACGGGCAGCTGGACCGCGCCGAGGAACACTACAAGGCCGCGCGAGCGCACAAGCCGGCCATGATGGAAGCGCGCATCGCGCTTCTGGCCCGCCCCATCATGCCGGCCGCCTCGAGCCTGTCGGAGCTCACCGCGCACTCGTGGCGCAGACTCGAGGCGTGGGCCGGCAGTGTGGCTGGTGCGCCCGTGGGCACGATGCGCATCGAAGACCCGACGGCCGAGATCGAGTGGCTCCCCTTTTACTGGACCTATCAAGGCGTCAACGAGTACGCCCGTCAGGGCGTCGTTGCCGGCCTCTACGGTGAGCTGACCTACGCGCTGCCCGCGCCCGCGCGCCCGCGGCTAACGAAGAGTGAGGCCCGGGGGGCGGTGCGCGTCGGCTTCGTGTCCAAGTTCTGGCACGAGAACCACGCGCACGGACAGCTCCTGACGGGCGTGCTCCGCGCGCTGGTGAGCGACGCGCGCTTTGACGCGGTTGTCCTCGCTCTAAAGAACGTGCAGGGCCCGCCTTCCGCGAGCGTGGAAGAAGCGGTTGGCCCCGATCGCATCTTGACCATCAACACGGACCCTCGAGAGGTGCGCGCACGCCTTGACGCGCTCGACCTGGACGTTCTCGTCTTCGCAGACACCATGAGCGACCCGCTGACGCATTTTCTAGCGCGCGAGCGGCACGCGCTCGTACAGGTCGCCTTCTGGGGGAATCCAGTCACTTCTGGGTCGGCGCACATGGACTACTTTATCAGCGGTGACACCCTGGAGCCCGAGGAGGTCGCCGAGCCGCACTACCACGAGCAGGTCGTACGCCTGCGCGGGTCCGGCATTCACTACGACTCGATTTGGGTGCCGGAAAACGTGCGCGCGCACCTGCGCAGCCGCGCGACATGCCCGCCCATCGTGACACTCGCCGTCCTGCAGAGCAACTTCAAGCTTCACCCGGCTTTTGACCTTGCGCTGCGCGCCATTTTGCAGCGTGTTCCGCACACACGCCTGCTCTTGCTGCAAGGCCGCAACGAGCAGTGGACTTTGCAGCTGCGCGAGCGTCTCCGTGCCGCCCTGGGCGAACGCACGATGCTGGAGCGCGTGGACTTCGCGCCACGGGTCAACAACAGCGACGCATACCTCCAACTCTTGGCGCAAACGGACCTCGTGCTGCACCCGTTCCCATTTGGCGGCTCCAAGACATCCGCGGATCCCATCGCGCTGGGGCTGCCCATCGTCGCGATGGAAGGTGCCTTTTTGCGAGGCCGCATGGCGGCCGCCCTCCTGCGCAAGGCAGGCGTCGATGACCTTCTCGTTCGCGATGCGGACGAGTACATCCGCCTCGCCGCGCGCCTGGCGCAGGACTGTGGTCTTCGAGCGCGAGTGTCGCGCCGCCTCCGGGCGGGCGCGGCTGCGGTCTTCGACGATCCCGAGGTCCCGCGCGAATGGACCGCCTTCCTACATCGCGCCGCGCTCCAGGCGCGCCGGGAGCTGGCCCATGCCACGAGCGAGGCCGCTGTCCACGCATTACGCGTGCATGCAAACCTTGCCTATGAGTACGGCCGCCTGCGGGAGGCGCGCACGGCCTTGGAGCGCCTTCTGGAGCTGCGGCCCCAGGAGGCTGACCTGCACAGCGACTACGGCGCAGTCCTCTATGACCTCGGGCTGCGAGGCCGTGCCCTCGCCCACCTGCGTCACGCTGCGGCGCTCGATCCGTCGCACGTGGAGGCGCGCAATAATCTCGCGGTGACGCTGCAGCGCGTCGGCCTCGCGGATGAGGCCGAGGCCCACCTCCGGGCGAGCGTCAACCTGCACCCGGAGGACCCCACGGCGATTTACAACCTAGGGAGCTTCTTGCGGGATGGGGACCGGACCGGCGAGGCGCTTGCGCTCTACCTCGAGCACCTCGGGATCGGACCGCTGCGGAGCCCGGCGCAAGTGCTCCCTGCGGAGATTCTTCAAGTACTGCTCTCGCTCGTGGAGCTTCCGCCGCACCTCCCGCTTGGCAAGGTGCACGCCGCGCTCGGCCTTCCGGCGCTCTCGCCTTGCGTGCTGGACGCTCGTGGTCGCAAGGTCATTGCCAACAACGCCATCAAAATGGTGGACTGGGAGCACGCCGAGGCGGACGCCCCTGGCCTCCTCCGGGCTGCCACGCGGGCTCTCCGTGACCAGGGTTTCCTCCCAGAGCCACCACTCCGGGACCAGGCTGCGCCCGTCGACCCAACAGCGATTGTGCTGCTCGTGCAGTACTATGTGCCGCAGGGCGAGGGAAGCGCGACTCGGCTTGCGGAGCTCCAGGCGTGCCTCCTGGCGAACCTGGACAACCCGGAGATTGCAGAGGTGCACGTCCTCCTAGAGGATGTCGCGCCCTGGCCCCTGGCCAACCTTGTCCCGCCGGACCACCCGGGCGCGCGCAAGATCAAGCAGGTTGCGCTTGGAGCGCGTCTCACCTACGCGGCGGCCGTCCGACACGCGAACCGCGAGCTGGCGCCCGGGACCTTGTGCGTGCTGGCGAACGCCGACATCGCTCTGGATCGCAGCGTGCGCCGTCTGCCGCGCTTGCTGCAGCCGCGCGAGGTGGCGGCGCTCTTGCGCTGGGAGAAGGGCCGCGGGGCCGGCGACTGGTACTTGGTGCCTCGCGTCGATTCGCAGGACACCTGGGCTTTTTTCGCGCCGCTCGAGGGCGTGTCCGAGGACGCGCTCAACTTTGTGCTGGGGCGGCCGCGATGTGACAACCGCGTGGCACGGGTCTTCGAGGATGGCGGCCTCGTGCTGCGCAATCTCGCCCTGGATGTGCGCACGATGCACGTGCACAGCGCCAAGGCGCGCCCGCCACTGGAGCCGGTGCATGGCGCCGGGTCCTTTGTGCCGCTGGCGCTGCCCGTGTTCTCCGACTGATGTAAGCTATCTGATACCCTTACCATGGTTGCTAAACTGGTGTGATAAAGCCGTTCTGTACAAGATTGGGCACCTCCGCCGCGAGCCAGGGCCCCAGCCCGAGCGCCAACGCGTGCGCCACGCCAAACTTGGGCACGTTCTTGGCCCAGAGCGGGTTGAAGTGAACGTCCAGGCAGATCTTGCCACCGTGGTACATTTTGATGGTCTTCTTGTCGAGCGCCGGGATGCGGATCTCCGGCGGTGTCACCGGGTAGCCCACGGGCAGGTCGAAGCTGACGTCGAACTCGTAGCGCAGGTTCTCGTGGTAGTGCCAGCACTTGCCGCTCCAGCGCGTGCCCTCGGCGTCCGCCTGCAGCGAGAACCAGTCGCTGTCGCGCGCCTTGTTGACCTTGACGTACTCGATGAGCACCATGTACTCCTCCTTGAGCCGCTCCTTCCACGCGTCGCCCTGGCCCGGCCCGGCCTTGGTCCGCAGCAGCGGCAGCGTGCGCACCGTCTGCTTGGTCGCCTCGTCCACGCCGCCGCCGCCGCCGCCGCCGCCGCCGCCGCGCGCGGCGCCGCCCGCCGCTCGCGCCGGCGCCTCGCGGGCGCCCACGCCCGCCGCCACCAGCTCCGCCATCCTCCTCCTCCTCCGCCGCCGACACGCGCGCGCGGGGTGGGGGGCGGCCGCGCGTGTCGCGTGAACGGGGTCTGCTCGCTCGCCACCTGCCCTGGCATCCTTCATGGCCGCGGCCGTCTGCCCCGAGCTCGGGGCCGCCGCGCGCAGGGGGGCTCTGCGCCGCCGGCGCGCTGCAGGTGCCTCCTCGTCGCAGCTCCCGGCGTCGGAGCGCGCGGTCTCGGGCTGGCCGGCGTCATGTCACGCCACATCATGTCATGTCATGTCATATGCCACGCCACGCCACGCCATGCCACGCCACGCACGAGCACGCACGCACGCGTGCACGCAGGCGAGCTGCGCGCAAGGCCGCGAGGGCCGCCTCAGGAGCGCCGCGCCGCCGCCGCGGCTCCGACTCGGAGTCTTGCCGCGCGACGGCGCGTTGCGGTTCTGCGCGGAGCAAGTGCCCGCCCGGGTGGCCGCGCGCCTGGGCGAAGGCAGGCATGCGCCAAGTCGCGCATGCATTCCGCCAACCAAGCCCGCGCCGCGGAGGCCGCGCGCGCGGCGTCGCGGCGCGAGGGGGCGCGGCCCGCACCCGGACCGCACGCCAGCCCGTCGGCTCCGCCGCGCCGGCCGGGGACGCGCCGGCAGCGCCGGAAGGTAGCGCGCGGCGCGTGCACGCGGCGCAGGAGCGCGGCGTGGACCTCAAGGACCAGAGGGACCTCCTGCAGGACCTGCAGCGCAGGCAAGCAGCGCAAGCAAGCAGCGCAGGCAAGCAGCTGCGGAGAGAACAGAGGGCGGCAGGTTGGAGGGCCACGCGAGACCACGGCAAGGCCCGATGGGCGACCCCGCGAAGGCAGAGGTCGAGGCCGAGGTCGGGGCCGAGGTGGAGACCGGGACCGAGACCGAGACCGAGGCCGAGACCGAGGCCGAGGCGGCGTACGTGGCGGCGGCGCTGGGCCAGGCCGAGGCGGCCGCGGCGTCTGGCGCCAGCGTGGGATTCCCCTGGGCGCAGGACGCAGCTGCGGCGGAGGCCGCGGAGGCGTCGGTGGCGACGGCCAGCGGCCTCCACGGCGTGGAGCTCTGGTTTGTGCGCCACGGGCAGAGCGTGAACAATCGCATCCTGCACAGGTGGGGTGGCGTGGGCACGGTACTGTACCCGGTGTCGTTCGAGCAGGACCCGCGGCTGACGGACAAGGGCCACGCCATGGCGCTGGACAATGGCCTGCGGTTTGTGGACGCCGAGGTGGAGTTCGATCTCGTGCTCTCGTCCAACATGGTGCGCACGATCCAGACGGCGCATGACATGTTCATCAAGACGGGCGTCACGGACCGCGTCTACGTGGCGCCCTTCATGTCGGAGGTGCCACTCTCGTGGGGCGGCATCCCCATCTACGAGAACATCCCGCGCCGGCGGCGGGCGCAGATCGAGGTGCTGCGCAAGGAGCACGGCGAGGACTTTCTCAGTGCCATCGACTGGTCGCTCGTGGGCGGGCCGGACGGCAACAACCTGGACTGCCTCCCGCCCAGTGGCGCGAGCTTCTTGGCGTGGCTCGGCCAGCAGGGCATGGTACGTGACATCGTCGACGAGGCGCGCAGCGACCAGGTCGTGCGCATCGCACTTGTCACACACTCGCACCTCATGAAGCGCGACCTCGGTCTGCGCCACAAGCCGGGCAATGGCGACATTTGGACCTCGGTCATCGTGCAGAACGACGACGGCCAGCTGACGCTCGGGCCTGCGGTGCCTTGGTTCCGCGGCGTCGTGGAGCGCGAGAAGCTCAGCATTGACCGCCGCATCTCCAAGCGCCGCGCCAAGGCACGCCGCAAGATCGAACGCTACCACGCGCGCCACGACGATCTGCAGACCCGCCGTGACCTCCTCATGACTAAGGCGGCCGCCTCCTCGGCGCGCGAAGAGTTCGGCAGCTTCGCCGACGACTCGGACGAGTTTGATAACGAGCTCGATGCCGACGAGGGCGACGACGATGACGACGTCGACGATGGTGACGACGACGACAACGACGGTGAGGATGGTGACAACGATGGCGACGGGGTCGGTGAGGACGTCGTCGAGGCCAACGGTGGACTCTCCAAGGCGGAAGCGAAGGCTGCCCGCCATATGTCCAAGTCGCTCCGTAAGCTTTCTCGCAAGGGCCGCAAACTGCAGGCCAAGATGGAGAAGGCTCGCCGTCGTGCGAGCTCGCGCATCGGGCGCCTCGAGGCCGCCAAGGTTAAACTCGATCAGTTCGAGACCAAGGGTTGAGCTTGCAAGATTCCACTCGAAAATGCTATGTTTACACACGTGCTCCGGCTTGGTTTTCCGCACAACAATACAGAAAGATGCACCGAAAACGATACCGATGACCAACCCAGAAGAGCACAAGCGTTCTACTAGTTACAGCGAGGGCTCCGTGCCCGCTTTGCTTCTTTGGTTGTAACTATCCCCCCTGCTCCGGCGCGGAGCTGGCCTCGCCCTCGCCGCGCTGCCGCACGGCCAGTCCCGATCGATGGACCTCGTGACGGCCCTTGCGGCGGCGCTTGCGACGCTCGCGGCGGTCGTGGCGGCCTTCTGGCTGCTGGACGCGCGCTCGCCCGCGCGCTCGCCCGCGCCGGCGCCCGAGGCGGCGGCGGCGGCGGCGGCGGCGGCGAAGGAGGAGGAGGAGCTTGCCGAGGAGCTCTCTGTCAAGACCGCAGCGGAAGCCCTGGCCTCGGCCAAGACCGAGCTACGCTCGGCCGCCGCGCCCGCGCGGGAGCCGCAGCAGGTGGCCGCGCAGGCGCAGCAGGCCAGCCCCGCGGTCCCGGAGCCGCCCGCGGCCGCGCCTGCGCCGCCAGCGCAGCCGACGACGACGGCGGCCGCCTCCATGGCGCAGAACGACGACGACGACCTGCTCAACGACGCGCTGGACGACCTGGACCTACTGGACGAGGTGGCGGAGGACCTGCTCCTGGAGGAGGCCTTTGACGACGATGACGACAATGACGACGCCGATGATAAGAACGCCAAGCCCAAGGCGGCGGTCGCAGCGGCCGCGCCTGCGCCGACGCCCGCGCCAAGCAAGGCCATGACTGTGGCAGGCGCGGCATCGCAGCAGCCGCGCACGTGGCAGGATACGCTGCAGGTGCTGGAACCGGCCGAGCGCATCGAGTGGGCCAAGACCATCAGCAAGGACATGAGCGCGCAGGCGGCCATGCCGGCGCAGCCCAACTACAGCTCGGCGTACCGCAGTGGTACGGCCGGCAAGGGCGCCAAGACGGGGGAGAGCGGGGGTGGCGGCGAAAACGCGGTGGCCTCGCTCATGCGCGGCAACGTGGTCCTGACGCCCGAGGACCCGGCCGCCCTCTTTGGCGCCTGCCTCAAGAAGGCGCTCCTGTCCGTCAACAAGGAGTACGTGGGCACGTACACGCCGTCTGAGGATCTCTTGGAGCGTTTCCGGGAGCAGATCGGCGTGGACGCACGCGACCGCCTCGAGAACCATGCCGTGGAGCGGGCAGACGTGCTGGCCGAGCCAGAGCGCTTCCCAGAGCTCGCCAAGCTGCTCTCATAGAAAAACAACAAACAGAAAACAAAAGATGCCTTCTTGTGTGAAGGGACGAGAGAAGAGATCAGTCGGCCAAGGACACGCGCTTGATGTCACGCACGCCTTGCTTGCGCAGCTTGGCGCGGATGATGGGCATGTCGTCGCGGGCGACGCCAAAGTCGTCGATGAGCTCGACCACCTCCTGCGAGCCGTCGAGATGCTCGACCAGCACGCGGATGTTGGAGGTGTTGGCGCACCAACCCTCGCCGCCCGACATGTGCCAGGCGTTGCGCATCATGAGCTCGAAGTAGTCGTCGTCGTCGACGCTCGCGGACACGTCGCGGTAATAATGCACGAACTCCTCCTTGGTGATGACGCCGTCACCGCGACGGCCGTCTGCGCCGGCGCCGTTGTCCCACTGCGCGATGAATTCGCGAACGACGTCGTCGTGCGTGCGCGTGCCGTCGACGACCTCGGGGTGGAAGCTGGTATCGTAAAACTCCGCGAGCTCCTCGAGCGTGACGGTGCCGCTGTGGTCCCGGTCCAGTACGTCGTAGGCCATGAGGATGAGCTTGAGGCGGCGCTTGGTCAGCGGGCCGCGCAGCGCGACCAGGAACTCGTTCAGGTCGACGGACCCGTCGCCGTTGACGTCGAGGTGGCCGTACAGCAGGTCGATCTGCTCCGGGTCAAGCGAGATGCCAAAGCGGCGCAGGCCGACGGCCATCTCGCGCTTGTCGAGGCGGCCGTCCTTGGAGGTGTCCATGAGTCGGAACTGGCGGCTAATGTCGCGGATTCCGTAGAGGCGCGAGCCGTCGGCGCGCTGGCACACGAGTTCGCGGATCTTGCGCAGCAGCTCCTTGGGCTTGAGGATGCGCGCCGGCAGCTGCAGGCGGTCCACGGCATCGCGCGGGTCGCTGGCCAGCTCGAGCGCCCACGCGTAGATGGCACGCGGCGGCACGCCGTCCTTGGCGTGCACCTTGGCCAGCTGCAGGCCGCAGCTGACGGCGTGCGAGATGCGCGCGCGGTGCGCCTGCTCGAGGCCGAGCGGCAGGTTGCTCATGCAGTTCTTGATGGCGACTGGGTCCAGGCTGCGCACGAGCGTGTTGCGCGTCAGCACGACGTCCTTGGCGTGCGGGTCCGAGACGAGCGCGCACTGCGCCGGCGTGAGGAACCACTGCGTGCGCGGGTCACGGCCGTCGCGCGTCAGCGAGACGGCGTGCTGCTGGCCGAACATCGTGCCCTCGGACTTGAGATAGAGCGGCGCGCCCATCATGTCCGCAGCCTCGTTCATCACGAGCGCCGGGTGGCACGCCAGCTGGAAGGGCTCGCCGAAACGCAGCTTGTTGGCCGTGCGCCGGTCGAAGCCGTGCAGCTCGGGCGCCTTGACGCGCTGCAGCACGAAGCTCGCCTTGGCCATGGGCCGGTGCGCCGCCTCGTCCGCCTCCTCGCGCTCGTCCTGCGCGCCCGCGTGCTCCGCGAAGACCATGTTCTCCCCGGGCTGCACCTCGGTCCACACGTCCGACGTCAGCCTGCAGCCCGTCTCCAGGTGCCGCAGCACCAGCGTGCTCCCAAACTCAATCGTCCCGTCCTCCGAGTACGACTGCGCCACGCGCTGGCTGCCCTTGCTCATTCGCTCCACATGCTGCGCCTGTTCGCGCTCGCGCAGCGCCTCCGCGGTCGTCGCGCGTCCCGTCGCGTACAGCGGCGTCGCCATCGCGTCCTCCAGCCGGCCAGCTCGCGCCTTCGCGCAGCGCGGTCTCCGCCTGGCCTTTTCCTCTCCGCCCTGCCTGCCTCCTGCTCGCCAGCCCTGCGTGCTCGGACTGCCTCCCCTCGCTCCCTCGCGCGAGTCCGCGCCCTGGTCCGGGTCCGGGTCCTCCACGACGACGAAGAGAAAATCCCAGCAACTAGACGTTGGGTTCGCCGTCGCCAAATGCGTTGCGCAGCCCGCCGCCTCGGCCAGCCCAGCCCAGACCGCCATCGCCGCCGCGCCGCGCCGCGCCGCCGCGCCGCGCCGCGCCGCGCCGCGTCGTGCTGCGCCTCCGCGGGCGCGCGCGGAGGGCCGAGGCCGCGCGCCGCTCGCACGCCCTGCGCCGCCGGCTCGCGGAGCGAGCGCGGGCGGCCCGACGGGGCGCCGCGGCGAGCGCGGGCGCGACGGTTAGGAGGAGGCGCGTG
>JABLUY010000316.1:0-35150 GCA_013306675.1 Thraustochytrium sp. TN22 | reverse complement strand
GCGCGCGGGCAGGGCGCAGTCGGAGCCCGGCGGCGCGGCGGGCGGCGCGGCGGCGGGCGAGGCGGCGGCGGCGGCGGCGGCCGCGGCGGCGGGACTTGGACCGCGGGCGGGGACCGGCAGCAGGGAGAAGGCGGGGCCCCGCGACGGGAACGGCAAGGCGCAGCAGGCGGAGGTCCCGCACGGCAGGGCGGGCGACAAGGCGCACGGGCTGCAGGCGAATGGCGTGCAGGCGCTGACGAAGAAGCTGCTGGTGCACAAGGGGCTGTGGCCGTTCGCGTGGCCTTTCAGGGAGCCCGCGGGCGGCGACGGCGAGGGCGGCGACGGCGCGGGGGCGGCCCAAGCCAGGCCTGCGCAACGCCCGCGCAGGCACTCGGACATGGCCGCCGCGCCGGCGTTTGCAAAGGGGACGGGCCGCAGGAGCAGGCAGCGGTCCAAGGCGGCCGCTGACGAGGAGGACGAGGACGAGGACGAGGATTCAGACAGCGGCATCAGGATCGGCTGCGTGATCCAGGTGAGCAAGATGTGGCGGGAGAACAGCGAGACCAGGGTGGGCATGCCAGCCATCCCGCTGCACCTGCAGGACCTGTCCCGAGCGATCCTGCCAGTGCCCGTCATGCGCGAGCTCGTGGACGAAAGGACCCGCGAGCGCTTCGTGCACGTGCTGTACGAACTGGTGCTGCAGTCGATGCTGGTGCCGGCCGGCGTGGTGCGGCGCCTGGGCGAGACGCAGACCGCAGCGCAGAAACGCGCGCTGGTGCGGCAGCACCGGCAGCTGCACACGGAGCGCGCGCACGCGCAGGCCGATGGGCAGCGGCGCGGGATGCGGCACCAGCTGTCGAACGGGCAGTCGGGGTCGGTCTCGCTGCCGCTCGTTCCCTATGGGCTGACGCGACTGGACACCACGCTGCCGCTGCCGACGGTGGAGACGACGCTGTGCAAGGCGCTGGTGTGCCTGCGCACGGCGGACCGCATGGAGATGAAGGACTTCGTGCGTGAGAACGGGCAGGCGCTCTTCGAGATGCTCAACTACTGCGCGTTCCGCAGCCCGCGGTCCGAGGAGGACACGGCCGTCATCTCTCGCAGCCTGCAGTGTCTGGAGCGCATCACCGACAACAACGTCGGCATCCGCATGGTGCTGGAGTTTCCGACGGTCTTCATCACGCTCTTGCTCTGCTCCAGGTGCGCCCTGCCGACGGGCGCGCGCAGCTCGCTCAACGATGCGCAGGGCGTGCGCAACTCCATCTTGGCGCTCGAGGTCCTCGTGCGGCTTCTCTGGGGCCTGCGCGGCAGCACGCGCAAAGTACTCAATGGTAAGTGGGGGCGGTGGAACTTGCGGTGCCGGCGGTGCCGGCGGCAGATCGGGGCCGGCGGCGCGGCGAGAGGCGAGTGGGGCGCGGGGTGGCGAAATGTAGACGTAGGGGACTCACACGAGGGGGCGCTTCGCGATCGGCAACCTGCAGCGCTGGACGACGTGGCGGCCATGCGACTGCGGCAGGGGCTGGCGCACGACGTGGCCAGCACGCGGCAGGCCCAGGGCAGCGCTCTCTTCCTCTTCAAGTACGACTACCCAAGCACGCCGTTGGCGCGGGACCAGCCGTGCCTGCTCGTGGAACTCAGCTTGAGCATTTGCACCTTTGTCAATTCGCTCATCGAGCTGGAGGACTCTCTCGAGCGGCGCGACGCGCTCCGCGTGGACGTGCACCGTCTGCAGCTCTTTAGAGACGCCTCGCAGCTGGCCGGCAAGGCGACGGCGCAGCCGCAGCCCAAGGTGCCCAGCAACAGGGACCTCCACACATTTGCGAGGGAAGTCGAAACACAGCTCGACATCTTTCGAGCGCGTGAAAGCCGCGACCTTGCGCTCATGGTGGAGGACCCGCCCGAGGAGGAGGAGATTCTTGGCGAGGGTGATGGGGACGACGTGGGCAAGAATCTCGCGGACGGCACCCGTACGTCGCAAGCCTTGTCCCAGGCGCCGCAAAAGGAGCAAGAACGGTTCCGCAGGATGATGCGCCGCACCCGCCATACCGGCCGGACGATCCGGCTGCCGCGGCCGCCGCCGCCTACCCGCCCGGCGCGACCGCCCACGGACCCGGCGCGCTCGCTGTTCCGGACCCTCCGGCAGCCTGGGCTGGCCGCAGACGCGGCGCTGCGCGTGGTGTCCGCATCGAGGGACCGGGCGGCGCGCGTTCGAGAGCTGCGCGGCCTGGGCTCGTCGACCTCGTCCGTCAACTCATCGACGACCGAGGCAACCATCACCGAGGGCGGCGAGGAGCACACAGCAGCAGATGGAGCAGCAGCAGCGGCAGCAGCGGCAGTCCCGCGTAGTGCTGCGGGCGAGCCCACTGGCGACGCCACTCCCGCGACCGGCGCGGCAGCAGCCAGCACTGGCTCCGTGCAACGCACCGCCTCGGAGTCGGCAGTCCGCGCAAGTACAGGGCCTGGGGCCGCTGGCGAGGTCCGCGCCCAGACACTACGGACGGCGCGGTCCTTGCCGGCGGAGCTGGCCGAGTCGCCGCACGAGGAGCAGTGGGAGGCGGTGCTGCGGCTGCTGACGCGCGCGGAGCTGCTCCGGTTTCAAGCGGCTCTATTCGAGGAGGGCTTTGACACGATCGACCGGCTACGGGAGATGGACGCGGAGGACTATGCCGCCGTCAAAATGAAGCGCGGTCACATCAAATCCCTGCAGCGTGCTCTGGAGCAGCTGGCCAGCCAGGCGGCTGCCAGCAGCGCCAAGGAGGCCGGCGGCGCCGCCGCCAGCGCCGGGACCGGCGCGAAGGAGGCGGTCACGGCGGCTGCGCGCGGGCCCGGGCGGGCCTCATCGAAGCCGTTCGGCTTCAAGGTGATTCCACACGCGGCGCTCGCCATGGGCCGGCTCATCGGACGCGGGTCCTTCGGCGACGTGCACCTGTGCGACTATCAGGGCGGGCAGTGCGTGGCGAAGAAGATTCGGCGCACGCCGGGCGGCGGGCCCGGAGACCCGGAGGGCTGCAGCGACAGCAACCAGCTGACCAACGAGGTGGTCTTGCGCGAGGCGGAAACTATGGAGATGTGCAAGAACCACCCGCACGTGGTGACGCTCTTTGGCGTCTGCGTGGACTCGCCCGAGAGCGTGCTCCTGATCAGCGAGCTGTGCGAGCGCGGAAGCCTGTACGAGGCCGTGGTGAAGCCGCGCGAGTCGGCGTTTTCCTTCGTGCAGACGCTGGAGCTGGCGCGCCAGGGCGTCGCGGGCCTCGTGCACCTGCACTCGCTCGAGGTGGTGCACCGCGACATTGCGGCGCGCAACTTCTTGCTCGACTCGCGCGGCATCGTCAAGGTGTGCGACTTCGGCCTGGCCAAGATCAAACCGAAGCAGCGCAACGGCCAGGGCTCGCTCGAGCAGTCCGACGCAGAATCCTCGTCGCGCGTCAACCCGCTGCGCTGGGCGGCGCCAGAGAGTCTGCGCGAGAACAAGTACTCGCCTGCCTCCGACGTGTACATGTGCGGCGTCTTCCTCTGGGAACTTTGGGTTCGTGAGGAGCCGTACGCCGGTCTGGACCATTTTGCCGCGGCGCTACAGGTTCTGGAGGGCCTGCGCCCGCGCGTCGACGCGCAACGCCGCGCCGCGCGCCCAGAGCTCGTGGCGCTCTTTGATAGCTGCTGGCACGCGGACCCGGCTCGTCGGCCCGTCATGGCCGACGTCCTCGCAACCCTGTCATCGTTGCGCACCATTTACGAGGGCCGCGATCGTCATCCGGCCACTGCGAACCCGAACGCGGACGCGGACGCGGACGCGGACGCAAACCCGAACCCGAACGCGGACGCGGGCGCTCCCGTCAAGCATATCTACGTCTGACCTTTTCATGCATGAATGCAGCATCATCGGACACACTGTTCCATAACTTACTTAACATTGGCCTGGCTGCCTGGCTGGCTGTTGCCGTGCCCTGCCCTGCTCTGCCCTGCCCTGCCCTGCCCTGTCCTGCTATGTCCTGCCCTGTCCTGCCCTGCCCTGCCCTGCCCTGCCCTGCCCTGCCCTGCCCTGCCCTGCCCTGCCCTGCCCTGCCCTGCCCTGCCCTGCCCTGCCCTGCCACCCATGAGAAGGGTCCAACTACTTACTTTCCAACATCATGAACAAGGCTCTCTACGCGCCATTCCACGCAAGTCAAGGTCAGCAAATAAGAAAGTAAAATACAAAAGCAGCTCTGCTAAGGGAGTTAGCAAATGAAAGTGAGGACATTCTCGTTGTTGCCGCGCATCATGATTGTTGGCGGCATGTTGCGCGAGAGCATCTCAAGCCAGGCGAGGTAGAGGCCGACGGAGATGCCGGTCTCGGGGATGGGCAAAGTGACAAAGACCATGGAGGTGTTGGGGCCGGAAGAGTACTCGCGCATGGTCTCCACGAGGCGCAAAATCTGGTGCGTCTTGCCGCGCTCCTGCGGCGAGAGGTCCTCAATGGTGAGGCGGGAGACGCGCTCAAACTCGTCAATGATTGGCTGGCCCGCACGGCTGGCGAGGTTGGTCTCTACGGCCTTGACCTCGGCATCGATGCGAAACTTCTGCAGCAGGTGGACCATGCGGAACTCGGTCTTTTGCAGCTTGGAGGTCTCGTTGACATTGTAGTTGGTGACGGTGAGAACGCGCAGGCGCTGGTGCGAGCGCAGCACGCGGTTCTCCACAAGAAGGTGCGGGATGAGCATGGTGAGGCCGCCGTCGTCCGAGACCCACCAAACATCGATGGTGTCGCCCTGAAGAGTGGACTTGGGCGTGGAGGCGATCTGCGAGGGCGAGAGGTCGCCGGAGATGGCCGAGCCGGAGGTGCCCGCCGGGGCGATGGTGGCCGGGGAGGCGCTGTTGGCAGCGTCGTCGCCCTGGTGGTGCTGGGCAGGGCGGCCGGCCTCGAGGTCCGAGGTCGTGAGGCTGGCCTGAGAGCGCGGAGAGCGCGGGATGCAGCTGTTGTCGATGGGCAGGCAGCCGAAGATCTGCGTGGTCGGGGAGACGGTGTCCACGTCGAAGACGTTGTCGTCGTCGCGCACGATCATGAGACCCATGTTGGAGGCAAGGGAGACGCGGATCATGTGCTCGTAGTCGCGGACGCTGGCGGCGGAGCCCGTCTGCCAATGGCGCTTGTAGCCGAGGACGACGGTGTTGGGGCGCATGCGGCCGACGCCAGAACACTGAAGCAGGCTCTGGAAGCCGTCGAGGAGGGAGTCCGCGACGATGGCCTCGAAAAAGGCGTTCGGGCAGCGCGAGGCGCCCCAGGTGTTGCGCTCGGTGAGGAAGTCCTCGCCGATCTGGCGGCGGCGCTGCACGGTGGACAGGCGCAGGGCGAGGCGCGAGGCGAGCTCGCGGTGCTGCTTGGGCTCGCGCGACCGGTCGTCGGCAGGCTGCTTGGTGGACACACCGGTGGAGGAGGAGAGGTCGTCCTCCTCCGAGTCGGTGTCGTCGGACTCGGCCTCCTCGGTGATGTTGTCGAGGCCGGACTTGTCGAGCAGATGCTGCTGCTCGGCGGGCGTGGCGCCCGAGACGGACTGGGGCGGGGAGTTGGCGAGGTCGTCGTCGATGATGACGTCACCGCAGACCATGATACCGCCGCCCTTCTTCAGGAGCGAGGTGAACTTGACGAGACCCTGGCGCTTGTACGGGTCGCCGCACATGACAAGGAACTGGGGGCGGAAGGTCTTGACGTGGTCGCGGCCGGCGGTCTGGAGATCCTCCATCTTCTTGAGCGTGCTAAAGTACTTGCGCGCCTCGCCGGCGGCGCCCCAGTTCACCTCCGGGTCGAGCCACATGAGGTAGCCGTGCAGCAGGGCTGCGACGACGACCGTGACGATGGAGGCGAGCCAGTCCATCATGAACATGACGACGATGCAGAGGAGGAAGCCGAAGAGCGAGAGCCACTTGTTGTAGTACTTGAAGGAGGGACGCCAGCCCGGGTAGTGCGCCATGGAGGAGGCGAAGCACGCGTAGTTGGTAAAAGCGTACGAGACCATGAAGAAGTTGGAGATGATGGGCGCGATGATGTCGAGCGAGCCAATGAGCACGCAGCCGCAGGTGATGGCGAAGGTGAGGATGTAGGCGCGCACCGGCTCATTGCCCGGGCCGCGGCCCTTGCCGAAGTAGTTGAACCAGGGCCACGGGAAGAGCTTGTCGGAGGCGACGCTCTGCAGGATGCGCGGCGCGCCAACGAGCGAGGCGAGCGCCGAGGACAGCGTGGCGGCGAAGACGCCCATGTAGAGCAGCGGAGCCCAGATGCTCATCTTCTCCATGATGAGCTTGTTGAAGATGAGGCCGCCCGCCGGGATGTTGCCCGTGGCAGCGGCCGTCTCCATGTTCATGCAGAACTCCTCGCCGTCGGCGTCGGAGCACACCAGGTTGGCCGTGCCGACCATCCAGACCAGGGCAAGGTAGGAAACGAAGGTGACGAAGATGGCGGACAGCGTGCCCTTGGGGATGGCCGAGCTCGGATCCTTGAGGTCGCCCGAGAGGTTGGCGCCCGCCATGACGCCCGTGGCGGCGGGAAAGAAGACGGCAAAGACCGTGAAGAAGTCCTGTTCTTTGCCGGGCGTAGCCGGGTCGACGATGAACTTGGGGCCCATGTTGCGCCAGGCGAGGCCGACGAAACCGGCCTCTACGTTGGTGTCGTGGTCCGGAACGTCCGGGAAGAAGGCGCCGATGAAGACTGAGGCCATGGAGAGCAGCAGCGTGACAAGCAGGCCGATCTGGCACTTGGCGTACCAGGAGACGCCGACCAGCGAGATGAGCAGCAGCACGACGGTGGTGGCCAGGCCGATGATGCGGATGTCATTAAGCTCGGACCCGGTGAAAAATCCAACGCCAGCGTCCACGAACAGCGAGGACAGCGACTCAGCGAAGCCGATCACGTAAAGAGAGGTGGCCACGGCCTGTGCCAAGAAAAACAGCACGCCGATGGGCCCGCCGAAGATGGGGCCCAGCGCGCGAGAGATGAGAAAGTAGACGCCGCCGCCCTTGACCTCGCCGTTGGTGCAAATGGCGCAGAGCGAGAGCGCCGTGATGGTGGTGACCACCTTGGACGCGACGACGATGACGCTGGCCAGGATGACGCCGGCCTGGCCCACGACCCAGCCGAGACGCAGAAACATGATGACACCCCAGATGTTGAGGAGGCACGGGATAAAGACGCCCTGCACCCAGGTCAGCTTGGCCGCGGGCGCCGCGGGCGCGGCGGGATCGTCTGACACCTTGCTGGCCGCTGCTGCGGCGGCGTGCGCAGCTAGTGCGGCCGCTTCGCCCGCGGGCGGCGGCGACACCTTACTGGCCGCCAGCCCGTCCAGCGAGCCAGCGGGGCTGCGCTCACCAACATCGGCCACCGAGTCGATGAGCTGCTGCAGCGACGTGCGAGTGTTCTCCTGCCGGTACACGACCGTGGACGGCGACACCTCGTCGCCCAGCATCTTGTCCTCGTTCACGCGCTTTACGGCACGCGAGTCGGGTTTGCCTGCCTGCTTGGCGCGCCGAGACTCAGGACGCCCTGAGGACGCTGCGAGGCGAGGCGAGGCGAGGCGAGGCGACGCCGGCGCTACGCAGCGGCGCGGCGCGGCGCGACGCGACGCGACGCGGCGCGGCGCGGCGCGAGGCTGTCAGAAGAGGCTCGGGCTCTACGGCCTTTCTCTCTCTCCCGGTTGGCCAAGCGGCCGCCCGCCCCCGAGAGCGCGTCGCGTGCTTGGCTCCTTGTTTTGCTCTTGTTTTTGCCGAGACCGCAACGCGGCCTGGCAGTGGGTGGGTGGGTGGGTGGGTGGGTGGGTGGCTTGTTGTGCTGCTTCCTGATCCGTCTGCCTCACTCACTGGCTGGCCAGCCTGAGCGGAGCCAGCCACCGGCCCGCTCGGGTTCTGCGACTTGAAGCGCGCTGCTTGCGACTTGCCTGCTTGCTTGCTTGCTTGCTTGCTGCTGGCTACGAGCCAGCTAGCTAGCTTGTGTGGCTGCTGCCAGATGAGTCGTCGCCGTCGTCGTCGTCGGCCGGCCTGCTCCGCAACCCGACCGGCCGCTTACTTGTCTTCCGCCGCTGCGCGTGCGTGCGTGCGTGCGTGCTCAAGTCCTGTTTTCGAGCCCGCACCGCCGCGACGTTGGTTGAAGTTCTGCCGTCGCCCCGCCGCCGCTGCCGCCGCCGCGCCGCCGCGCGGCCGCCGCCGCCGCCGCCGCCGCCGCCGCCGCCGCGACCGCCGCCGCCTGGCGCCTCGCCGCGCCGCGCCGCGCCGCGCCCGAGTCGGCGCGCCGCGCACCTCTTGCGCCGCCTCCTCCGGCTTCGCGGATGCCGCTCCCGGCTACCACCGCGCCCGCCGCAGCCGCCGCCGCCGCAGCCGCGCGCGCCGAGGCAGAGCGCGCGTCGGCGAGGCGAGGCGCGGCGCGGGGCAAGGACCCGGCGCGGGCTCTGGCCGCGCTGCTCGCTCGCGCCGCGGCCTGGGCACGCCGCCTCTGGCCGACCTGCGTCTAGCTGGCCGCCTGGCCCCGCCTTGCTTGCCTTGCCTTGGCTTGCCTTGCCTTGCTTTCTTCGCTGCTCTGCCTGCTGTCGGTTTCGAAGCCTGCTGGCAGCTCGGACCCCGCCGCCGCGCGCGGCGCTGCCCCCGCACGCAACGCAACGTGCGCACTGCAGCGCTGCGCAGCTCCGGGTCAGTCGCTTGCAGGACTGCCGCGCGCTCGCGCTCGCGCCCGCGCTCGCGCAGCGGCGCAGGCGACGGCGCAGGCTTGCTTTTTCGATTTGGATTCGAATTCACGAATTCGAATTCGAATTCAAACGAGGCCTGGGGCGGCGGAGCGCGAGCCCGAGACGGAGACCTCGAACCCGAGGAGCGCGCGGTTGATCGCCTGCCTGCTCGCGGTGCTGCTCACTGGCAGGCTGGCGCTCTCTGCAGCGCGCTGTGCGAGCCGAAACGAGCTCGCAACCAACTCGGGTTGCCCGTTGGTGATGCTGGTCTCTCACCGAGAGCAAGCGGCAACCAGCCAGGCCGAGCAAGACGCCGAGCACGCTTGCCCGCGGCCTCTGCGGACTGCGGCGCGGAAGCGAGCAAAGGAGAGCAGCTCGTTGTCCCGGCAGAAGCGGTGCACGGCAAGCACCGACGCCACGGCGGCCAACGTGCAAGACGCACGAGATGCCCCCCGCCACGACTATGCGTTCTCCGAGCCGGCGACCCGCCGCCGCGGCCGAGCCTCCGAGGTCAATCAAGCAGCCTGCCCGTCATCATCAGCGTCGAGCGAAGCAAAGCGAGCCTGGCCGACGACCGTGGCCGGCGTGACGGCGCGTGCATGATCATGATGGCTACCGAGCTGAGCTTGGGCTCAAGACGGCGCGTGCAGCGCTTCGTCTCGCAGCCGCCAGTAGCAGTTGGTCGAGGCCGTCTGCCAGAGGTTTGCGAGCTGAGATGAGCCCCGGCTCGCAGAGCGCCGCACTGCACAGAGTTGGGCTCACGCCGATTTTTGCTCGCTCGCTACTACCAGCGGCGGCCGGACGGACGCCGCGGTCGCGACCACGCAACAAGACGCGGACGCAGCGCGTGCAGACAGCAAGAGGCCAGCTCACGATTCGCGAGCTTGAAGCCGATGAGGCTTGCAGTGCAGACGTGATCATGAGCGCTCTCTTGGTCGGTTGCCGGCCACGGCACCAAGAGCTTGTGCCGCAGACATGCCACGGCTCGCCATCAACAGTCTGGACCAAGCCCGCATCCCCACACCGGCTTGTAGTGCGCCGCAGGACCAACGTGCTTGCTAATTTCAAGTGACTTGCCAGGCAGAGCTTGGAGCCCGACTCCCAGCCGCCGCAACCGCCCGTAGCCGGCTGGCGGCGGCGGCGGTGGCGGCCGAGCGCGAGACCGCCGCCCGCCAGGGCCTGCCGATGGGCCGGGCCGCAACCAAAATGAGCCCAGAACAAGAGAACAACCCCGGGGGCAGGAACCGTGTTGTGCGCGACGCAAGTCCGTTGAGAAGAGGCCGGGAAGCCGGGCCTCGAGCGCAGGTGCGCTCCGAACTTGTGATTGATTGGGCACGCGCATGACACCGCAAATCCGCTGGTGATGCCAAAGCGAAGCTGCGGCGGAGGTGGTGACTCAGGCATCCCCCGCCACCCAGGCAGAAACGGCCTGTAATGGGGCGGCCCTGCGATCGCATGCCGCGCGATGACGCGCGGCGAGGTCATTTGCCGAGGCTCCATGATTCTACAACATGTACGCTGCGCGTCAGGAGTGAAACGGCCCATCTGCAACAACGCACGCATCATGATGTCAGGCTTGTGTCGTTTTGGAAAAGTGAGCATCGTTGACGTGGGTAACGACAACAACGTACCAGTGACGAAAAAACGAGCGCGCACCTTGTTTCTATGTTCACGTCTCCACAGCAGGCGCAACCATGGGCTCCTGCCAGTGAGGCTTGCTGTAGCTATAGCTTCCAACGAGCGCTGTGACCCCGGTGCCTCGTGACAGCGTCCGGGCGTCACGGCATTCAGACACCAGAGAGCGCCGCGTCAGGTTCAGGGCAGTGCTCGCAACGCTCTTTGTCACTGAGGGCTTCCCCTGATCTCGAAGAGCATCGTCGACGTGGAAAACGACTTTCCAATCTTCATGCCGGCGCATCCATGGGCTCCTTGCTGTAGAGAATAAAAGGGCGGTTTCCAACGCGCGCGCGACTCGAAAGACTCGTTGCAACGCTCACGCAATCGGAATCCCGGTGCCTCGCGACGGCGTCCCGGCGTTCAGCCTGGGACTTACCGCGCCATGCTCAGGGATGTCCTCCCACCTCTCCAATCACCGAGGGCCCAACCTGATCTCGCAAGTCGTGAGAAGCGTACATTTCTTATTGAACACACACATATGTTCATGGCTCCGCTGCAGACGCAACCATGGGTTCCCTGCGGTAGCATGGATTGACGCTCTCCACCGTGTGCCGGCTCATTGCTCCCGTCGCTCTCGCGGTCGAAAGTCCGGTGCCTCGAGACTTCGACCTGGAGAGCCACGCCGCATTGAGCAAGACGGAGGACTCTCGCGCCGTTGTGGCGCTTGTACGCGAGGAGATGGAGAACGACGAAACGGACGTGCGCCGCGTCCTGACGGACTTATCCAGGTCCGAAAATCCGCTCTCCGCGTCGTCGTCGCTCTCATCACCAGATTCCGCGGCGCGTGGCAGCCGGCGTCTCCAGACGCGCAGGCTCGCAGAGCACAGCGCGAGCGAGGCACCCACGCCCAGCGCGCCGGCCCACGGCGCATCAAGAGACAAGGACGCTCTGGCCGCGGCCTCCCCACTCACGGTCAGCGAGAGCACCACGACCTCGCCGCTGTCCACACGTGCACCAATCACAAAGTCCTTGGGCGAGCTCCCCTGCTTCGCGAAAACGACCTCGCGCACGCCCGAACCACTCAGATCTGTCTCAGCCGCCAGCGCCCAGGCGCTGTGGGGCCCACCCGAGCGCGAATACACGTGGACGCTGGTAAGGCTCGCCACCACCAGGTAGGTGTCGCCGCCTGCGAGCGCCGCGCCGAAGCCGATGACGTCGCGTGCCAAGACCTGCGCTAGGCCAACGCCCGTGACGAGGCCTGCTCCCGCGAGTTCCAGGTCCCAGCTTGCTGGCGCGACCGTGGGCGCATCCAGCACGAGCACAACGCCGACACGAGGCGCCCCCAACCAGAGCTGGGCCCCGGCCGTGTTCCCCACGACTGCGCCCTCGGACACCACGCGCCCCGTCGCGGTGTCCCATAGCCGCGGCGCCGCGCCCCAGGGCTCCCACGCAGCTGCGCTCTCATTGTAGCGGAGCACGGCCGGCGCCGACTCGGCGCACGCGATGCCGCCCCAGACCTCGCTGGCCGCAATCGCGCATTCCTCGCCGGAGTCCAGGATCTGCACAGCTGCAGTCTCGCGGTCCACCGCCAGCACCCCTGCGCTGCTCCGCTCCGCCACAAAGGCCCAGGCGCGCCCGTCGGCCGACGTGGCCGCCGCGAGGCGTGCATCCGGCGCCCCCCTGAGCTCGAGCAGCTCTTGTCGCGTCCAGTTCGACACCTCCTTGTAGACCGCCAGAGCCCCGGCCTCGGCCACTACCACGGCGTCCGGTGCCCAGCAGGCGACCCGCGCAATGTCGTCGTCGGTCAGATGCACCTTGTAGGTGGCGCGCGTTCCGGCCTCCACGACCGTCAGCTCGCCCGCGGTCGCCACGAAAAGCCGCGGGCCGCACACATCCAGCTGGACATCCGAGGCACGCCAGAGCTCAGCATCCGACGCGCGCCAGAGCTCGCCCACGGCGACGACGACCTCGCCGTACGCCTGTCTCGCGGCAAGCGCGAGCGCCACGGCTGCCACTGAAGCCGCCCTCGCGCCTCGCCGGCAGGTGCAGCATCGCGCGTGTCCCATTGCAGGACGCAGCCGAGATGCGGATGCCTCCTTCTCGCGCGCGGGCCCCGCTTGCGCGCAGACAGGTGCCAGGCGGCGCGGCGAGCCGCGCCGGCGTCACGCGTTGCTTGGCTGCCCACGGTGCTTGACTTCGGATCAGGGCGACACGCGCTTCGTTGGGCGTGCGTGTGTGTGCGTGTGTGCGCGCACAGAAACGTGACAACCAACTGGCACCAACTGCACGCCGCCGGGACTCGGACGGCGGCGCCAGCCTGCCTGAGCAACCCCGGGCCGGCCTAGCCAGTCACGCGGCAGACGGTGGCGGTGGTTTCAGAGAGCGCATACGCTGCGTGAAGAGGGGAGCGCTCTTGGCGCGCGGGCTCTGGTAGTGCTTGTGTCTTCTTGTGTTTGCTCGACCCGGGCGAGGCTCGTGCTCGTTAGGCCTCGGTGGTGCCTTGTCTTGGGACGTTCACTGTTGCGTGGACTCGTTTGTATCGCTTGTTTGTTCTGCTTGTCCGAATAGCTCGCTCGTAACGTTTTTGCTCATTTCGCAAGGCCGCAATGTCCGGCAGCGTCAGATGATCGTGCGACTGCGGCGCTGAGCTCCCTCGAGCTACCTGAGCTCGAAGCTCAGCTGCAATCAAGAGCATGCAAGTCATCCTCCGTGCGACGGATCTCGTCTTGCAGCGCAAGCTTCTCGGCACGCAGGAGGTCGAGCTGATTCATCGCCGTGGCTCGATCCTCGTCCAAAAAGTCATCTTCGGCGCACTCCGGCCAGCAGGGCTTGCAAAGCGTGGTCGATGAGCGCCACAGAATGCCGGTCTGCCCCGCGGTCTGGTCCTCGACCTCACGCACGAGCGCCTCGTAGTCCTCGCGGAGGAGGGCCACCATGACGACGCGAGCCCGATGCCCGCGCCAGAGCGCCTGCACCGCAGCGGCGGCCTCGGCGGCGGCCTTGGCGGCGTCGGTGGCGGCCGAGGAGGCCTCGTTGGGCGTATCGTCGCGACCACGCATGGCGGAGCGCCTCCGCTCGCGGGCCCTCGCGCGGCCGGTAAGCTGACGGTCTGCGGTGGCGGCTGCCTGCCTGCCGGTTTTGCTGCGGCGCTCCGAGTCTTCGGTGCCTACCATGGCATGCCCGCGACCGACCGCTCCAAACCGCCTCGCTCGCCTCGGGCACCGAAGCGGCGCGGGGCGGCGGCGGCTCGGTGGCGGGCGGGGCGGCGGCAGCATGGAGCTCTTCGTGCCCGGCAGGTGAGTGGCGTCGCTCGGTTGCGCGGGTCTGGCAGTCATGGGCTGGGTCGCTCGCTCGCTCGCTCGAGCAGGCAAGCAAGCACGTGGGTCACGACGAGAGCTGGCTGGCAGAGGACGCTGACGAAGACTGCGGCGCGCGGCGCGCAGGGTGAGCCTGCTTGGCGAGCACAGTGACTGGGCGGGTAAGTTCCGCACCTTCAACCCGGCCATCTGCGAAGGGTACACGCTGGTGACCGGGACGAATCAGGGCCTGTAAGTTGTTCTGTCTTATCTTTCTGTCTACGAGTCCGAGGGAAAGCTCTAGAGCTAGAGCTGACGCACCAGGTCCTCCGAACCAGGTACGCGCGCGTGAAAAAGCACCCGTCGAAGCTGGTCGTGACGAGCACGGACAACGATGGGAAGCGCGACCGCGCGGAGTTCAGCATGGACCGCGAGACGCTGCTCAAGGTGGCGCGCGAAGGCGGCTTCTTCAGCTATGTGGCAGGCGTAGCATACAAGATCCTGGAGGACCACGTCGTGGGCGGGCTGGAAATTGACAACCACATGACGACCTTGCCGCTCAAGAAAGGGCTGTCGTCGTCCGCGGCGGTGTGCGTGCTGGCGACGCGCGCCTTCAACAAGCTGTACGACCTGCGGCTGACAACGCGCGGCGAGATGGAATACGCGTACCAGGGCGAGCTGGTGACGCCATCGCAGTGCGGGCGGCTGGACCAGGCGTGCGCGTTCGGCAGCACGCCAGTGCTCATGACGTACGACGGGGAGTTCACCGGCGTGCAAAAGATCACGGTGGGGCTGGAGCTGCACTATGTGATTGTGGACCTGTGCGCAGCCAAGTCGACGGTGCGCATCCTAGACGGCCTGCGCAGCGCATACCCGGTGGCGCAGAATGAGGAGCAAAAGCAGCTGCAGGAGTTTCTGGGCGCGCGCAACAAGGAGGTGGTGCATCGCGCGCTGCAGCTCATGTCGGCAGACCCGCGCTCGGTGGGCGGGCCGGAGGCGGTTCGCGAGAAGCTGGGCGCGCTCATGACGGAGGCACAGGCCGGCTTCGACGCGTACGGCGCACCGCTGTGCCCGAGTGAGCTGACGGCGCCAGTGCTGCACCGCTGCCTGGCGCACCCGAGCCTGCAGCCGCTCATCACAGGCGGCAAGTGGGTGGGCGCCGGCGGCGACGGCACGGCGCAGCTTCTGTGCCGCGACGCCGACGCGCAGCGCGAGACGGCGCGAATCATCAAGGACGAGCTGCACATGGACCCTTTGCTGCTCACCATCAGCCCGGGCAGCCGCATACGGACGGCCGTCATCCCGGCGGGCGGCTTCGCTGGCAGTTTGTATCCGGCGAGCCAGGCGTGCAAGGCGGAGCTTTTTCCTATTTACGATCCCAACGACGGCATGTGCAAGCCGCTCATTCTCGGGACGGTGGAGCAGCTGCTGGAGGCCGGCCTCGAGCGCATCGTGCTGGTCGTGCAGGCGGACGACCTCGTGCAGTTCAGGCGCCTCTTCCAGGAGCCGCTGGCGCCCAACAACGCGTCGCGCCTGCCCAAGGCCAGCGCGCAGGCCTCGTACGCGCGCCGCCTCGCGGACATGGGCCGTCACGTCGACTTCGTGGTGCAGGAGCAGCAGCAGGGATACGGGCACGCCGTGCACTGCGCGCGCGACCTCGTGGGCCAGGCGCCCTTTCTCTTGGTGCTCGGCCACCACGTTTACCTTTCGCCCGAGGAGGACGGTCGCTTGGGCCGTGGCGTGCGCTCATGCGTGGGCCAGGTGCTCAACGCGCACAAGATGCTCGGTACCAACGTGGTGGGCCTCAAGCGCACCTCGCTCGGCGAGGTCCCCAAGTTCGGCACGGCCACGGGCGCCTTTCGGGACGCGGCTGTGCCCGGTGTGTCGAACCAGGTCCTCACCGTCACCTCGGTCGTGGAGAAGCCAACGGAGGCCTTTGCGCGCGAGAACCTGCATATTGATGCCATGCCGGAGAACGAGTACCTGACCATGTTCGGCATGTACGCGTTGGACCATGCCATCTTTGACATTCTCGACGATTTTGTTCAACACGACCTGCGTTCGGACCGTGGTGACATTGCCTTTACGCCGGCCTTGGACCGCCTGCGCCAGTCTGCGGGCCTCGCCGGCATCGTCATGGAGGCCGAGCGCCTCCCGATTCATTCCCCGGAGGCCTATATTGAGACGAACCAGCGCCTTCTCGACCTGGCCCGCGCGCGGGCTGCTGACGCCGTCGGCTAACGCCGAAGCTAGACGCCGATGCTGGACGTCAAAGCCGACGCTAAAGCCGACGATTGGCGCGAGCGCGGCTCTCGTCCGAGACGGCCTCGCGCTCGCATCGAGGAGCATGGGATGTTGGCACTTCTTCGGTCGCACCCGCCACGCCACGCAATATCAAGTATGTAGACTGCAACCATCCTTCTTCTTCCTCTTCTCCATCGTCTTCCATTCCTTCATCATCTTCGTTTTTCATCATCGTCTTCATCATCTTCGTCATCCTCTCTCTTAGTTCTAGTTCTTGTTCTTCTCTTCCGAGCAAGCAAGTAGCTACTAGCAAAAGCCTTGATTAAAGAGGTCATGGGCCGCCTGGAGGTCGTACGCGTCAAAGGTTTCCTCAAAAAGCATCTCGTACACGTCGTCACGCTGCACAAGGTGGCGCGAAGCGCGCTTCTTCTTGGTGGACGATGACGCAGACGCCGCGGCAGCGGCCTTCTTGGCGCTGCCGTGGACCGAGGCCGCTGTCCCCTTCTTGTGGCGCGGTGGCGTGGCATCCTCCAGCGCCAGGCTGTCGTCGCCAAGGTTTGCAGCCGCAAGCTCCGGATCGGGCACGACAGGCGCCAGGCCGGCCCAGTCGGAGAGCAGCGTGAAGGCCACGAGGCTGCCGTCGCGACGCGCGGCGGCCACGAAGGTGGAGCCCACGAGCAGCTTGCAGAGCGGCACGCGGTGCTTGGCCTTTTTGAACTTGAGTGAGCGAAGGACGCGCGCGTCCTCGCCCTCCACGTCCCAAAACTTGATGGTCCCGTCGTCGCCGCACGAGATAAACCGGTAGTCGTCAATGTGCATGTCGCGCACCGCGCCGGCGTGACCGCGCAGCTGGCGCTTCGCGGCGCAGGCCAGGTCAGAGCCGCGCAGGAGACCATCGCGAGACTGGCCGTCGAACCGGTGTAGCACCACCTCGTGCGCTGCGCCACCGGCCGTGGCCACGACGAAGGAGGACGTGCGCGCCGCCGAGGGCGCCGAGGGGGCGCCCAGGGCGCCTGCCTCGTCCGGGGCGCGCAGTGTGTAGCAGCGCAGGCAGGTGATGGCGCCGTCGTGGGCCTGGGCCGAGAAGACCGGGCGGCCGGCGCGTGTCCAGATGAGCAGACGACCGGTGGCGGAGCCAGCGACGATGTAATCGTCCAGCAGCTCGATGGCCGCCACACCGCCGTCCACCGCCATGGTGGCCAGGCGGCGCGCAGAGGGTGCCTCCCAAATGGAGAGGCCGGAACCGGAGGCCGCCACGACGCGCTGCGCGCGCACGGCCAGCACGCGCACGGGGGCCTCATCGGGTACATGTATGGCGCCCAGAAAGGCGCAGGCGTGGCCCCAGAGCAGAATCGACCCGTTCGCGTGGCCCGTGGCCGCCAGCAGCTCGGTGCCGCCGGTGCTTGGCGCTGACGACGCAAGCGGCGCCAGCGCAGGCGTGATCGGGTCGGGCGCCGGAGCGCCCTCGGGCCGCCAAGCGAAGGCGCGACCGCCGGTCCACGCGGCGGACGCGCCCCGGAGCGAGGGCGCAAAGGCTGAGCAGGTGAGTGGCGCGTCGGACCTGCGCGACCAGCGCGGGACCTCAAGACGCGTCTGCGCGCAGCCATCCTGGCCACAGTGCACAACGTGCCAGCCCTCCGCCTGCGCGTCAAAGGTGGCAAAGTTCACCTCGTGGTCCAGGTGCACGAGCGCCGGCTCGCCGCCGGCCAGCGAAGAGCCCCGACGCACGCGGCCGTTCTGGCTCGCGCCGCTGCCCGTGCTCCCGTGGCTCGTGTGGCTCCCGGTGCTGGCCAGGCTACTGCTCAGCAGGTTGCGCGGGCCATACGAGGCCGGCGTGAGCCGGTTGCTCTTGCGCCCCTTTCTCGCCCTGGCCTTGGTGCCGCCGCCGCCGCCGCCGCCGCCGCCGCCGGCCTTGCGGCCGCCACGGTCGGCGCCGCTCGCCGAGTCGTTTGTCGAGCTCGCCTGGCCGCGCGAGGTCCGGCTGCCGGGCGCAGATCCGCAGCTCGTGCTGTCCCAGCTGTAGTCGCTGCTGCAGCTACTCGAGACGGAGCTGGGCCGGCTCAGCAGGCCCTCGGCGCTGCACAGAGAAGACGCGCGCGACGCGAGCGTGGCGCTGCCTGCAAAGGCGAAGGACGAGGCCTCGCTGTCCACGCTGGCGCCCGTCGGCGCGAACGGCGCGCCGGCCATGGCCACCAGGTCGCACGCGTGTGGCTCTATCTGCACCACGGGGCACGGGTCCGCCACGGGCGCCCGGCCCGCCCTCTTTGGAATGGGGCTGGGCGCCGAGGCGCGCCGTGGCACGTGGGCGGCCTCGGCGTCGTCGCGCGCCGTGCATCGTGCGAGCGCCGCGGCGCCGGCCGCCGCCGCAGCTGGCACGGGTCGGCCGCGCCTGCGCGAGGGCGGCGCGGCACCAGCGCTGGCGTGTCGGACGTCGTCCTCGTCGTTCTGGTCAACCTCGTCGTTCTGGTCGTCCTCGTTCTCATCCCAGAGGCTGAAGCCACCGCGGCCGTTGGACTCGTCGTTGATTTTCATCTGCAGTAGGGCGTTCTTGTGCGAGGCACAGAGCTCTTGGCGGCGCGCCTCGCGGTCCCGCTCGGCGCGCATCACGGCGGCGTTCTCGCCGAGGTGCGAGGCGCCAACGACGCGGCCCTCGAGCGCGAGCGAGTGCACGCGCACCGAGCCGTCACGCAGGTACACGGCGATCTTGGACTCGTCGGCCGAGTCGCAGAGACCAACGGCCTCGAGCCCCATGCCGCGGTGCGCCGCCACCTCGAGCGTCTTGCCCATGCGACTGAGCGACTTGGCGAAGGCCTCCTGCCGGTACAGCCGGAAGAAGTCCGCGCCCAGCAGCCGCTGGTCCAGGTCCACCAGGCGCCGCCGAAAGCGCCGCGCGTACAGCCGTTTCCACACGGCGTCGCTCCTGCACACGACCACGGCGCCGCGCTCCGTGGCGCCCAGGCGGAGCACGTCGTTCGCCTCCAGGCACAGGCACACCTTGAGCAGCAGCTCCGCCGGCAGCGCTCGTGCTGCGCGGGGCGAGGGTTCCTCCATCCCGCCCGTCGGCCTTCGTCTCGCCTTGCCTGCGCCTTCGCGCCGCTCCGCGCCGCGCCTCTGCGCCGCGCCGCCGCGCCGCCGCGCCTCGCACGCGCCTCTCCGCCGCGCGCGCCTCGGCCCTCGAACTGCGCCGGAACGCTCCACCGCCGCGCTTCCGCCGCGCCGCGCCGTGCCGCGCCGCGCCGCGCCGGCCGCGTCGCGCGCGCGCGCGGCCGGGCGGCAGCCAGGCGGCTGGCCGCGGGCGCGCTCGCCCTGCCCGCGCGCGCCTCGCTCGAGCGAGGGTTCGGACTCGGACGACGACCCGAGAGGGTTTGCTGCAACGATGCGATGCGGCGACAGGACAGATGCTGCTGCTGCTGGCACAGGCACACAGGCACAAGCAGGTGCCGCGCGAGGCGCGGCTCGAGGCGCGGCGCGAGGCGCGGCGCGATGGCGAGGCGCGGCGCCGGCGCAAGGCGCTCTGCGGCGACTCACTCGTGTCGGCGACTCGTGTCGTTTCGCCTCTCTCTCCTGCAGTGGGCCTGACGTCAGGCTCAAGTAGATTCGCTGACGGTGGGTCGTGGCGAGGACATGTCCGCGGCGGTGGCTCGACTTGCGGCGTTGCACGCCGCAAGGACGATTAGAATTCGCAACTGCAACGCCAAAGCCGACAGCGGCATCGCCGTGGCTTTGCAAAAGAGGCTCTCATCAGACAATCACTTTCTTCAACGACAGGAACGGAAGAGGTAAGTAACGCTTGACATCGGGCCGCAGCCTGACTCGAAGAGGATGCTGTCGCAAGATTGCAATGTTCTCAGCCAGCCACTGGCACTGCAGCACGGGCCCAACATCAAATCTTTCTTCAAATTTATTCAGGACGTGCAATGCGCACGAGCATAAAGTAGGCTGCGATGGAAAAGCAAAGTGCGAGGGCAAACATGGCGAGGAGGTCCTCCAGCTTGGCATCGGGCCGTAGGCCTCGCTGCAATAGGACGTCGTCGCCAGAGACGGCGTCGCCAGGCATGAGAACGTCGTGGAAATCAAGGCCGTGGAGCTCGTTGACGGCGAGCGCCTCATAGCCGTAGCGAAAGAAGGAAAGGTGCTGCATCCAGCGCATGGCGGCCGGGAGCGAGGCGAGCTGGACAATGGAGCCGCTGAAAATCATGGAGACGACAAAGACGACGGAGACGGCGAGGTTGGCGATGGCAAAGACGCCAATGGCCGCGGACATGAGGTAGCACAGCGTGCCGGCGCAGACAGACTCGAGGATGAGCGTGGCAATAAAGTAGGAGAAGCGCGCGGCGTGCGGCTGGAATCCCATCATCGGGTAGACGATGGAGGAGCAGGCAAGCACGGGAAGCACGCGGAGTGGCAGCAGGTCGCAGAGCAATAGGCTGACAAAGTAGGGCAGCGTGCGGTAGTAGCCGTTGTGCGCCTGGTGCAGAAAGATGGCCCTCTCTTTGAGAAAGAGCTCAATGGCGGAGAGGTTGCCAAACACGATGCTCATGATGAGGAAGAAAAAGGCGCCGATGCGGTTCTGTAGGCCGGTGCCGGTGAGAGGGAGGTTGTGGTAAATGGCACCGGTGAGCAGGCCGAAGAAGGCCATGACGACAAATTGCATTACCACGACGACCGGGAGGCGCGAGAGCACGAGCATGTTCTTGCGGGAGAGCACGCGGAACTGGGTCCAGGCCGAGACGGGCCGCGACTCGTGTCGGCCGGGCGCGTGGACCTCGCGCGATCGCGCCGAGGCGTGCTGCAGCGAGTTCACGTAGGAGAGCAGCGCGAGGTGCGCTGGGTCCCGATGCCAGGCGAGGCGCAGCCAGGCGCGCGGGTCGCCGGTGTCGGCAGCGTCGGCGGCCGGGCTGGTGTGGTCGGCGGAGGCCGCGGCCCAGGGTGGGCGCAGCGCGGCCGGCGCGTCGGGCGGTAGGTGTGGAGACGACTGCCAAGGCGGGTTTTCGGCGCGGCGCGGCACGAGGCCGCCGAGGACGTCGAGCATGAAGTCGGCCGGGTTGTTGAAGGGCTCGCAGTGGAAGCCGAGCGAGGCAAAGTGGTCGAGCACGCGTGCCGCTTCGCCGGAGTGCACCATGTGGCCGGCGTCGAGAAGCATGATGTGGTCGAGCATGCGGAAGATGGCGTAGCGTGGCTGGTGGATGGACATGAGCACGGTGCAGCCGGCGTGCGCGAGCGCGCGCAGCTGCGCAATGACGGCCACCGAGGTGGTGCTGTCGAGGCCCGAGGTGGGCTCGTCCAAAAAGAGCACCGGTGGGCGCACGACGACCTCGGTGGCGATGCTGGTGCGCTTGCGCTCGCCGCCCGAGAGGCCGCGCACGAAGACGTCGCCCGCGAGCGTGTCGGCGCAGGTCTCAAGGCCAAGCGCCACGAGTGCGCCCTCCACGAGCGCGAGCTTCTCGCGGCGCGAGCAGGCCGCCGGGAGGCGCAGGTCCGCGGAGAAGAGGACGTTCTCGCGGCACGTGAGGCTGGGCATGAGCGCATCCTGCTGCGGCACGAAGCCGGCCAGCGCGCGAAAGTCCTCGGCCTGCGGCCTGCCGTCCACGAAGACGGCGCCCGACACGTTGGAGGTGCTCTTGCGCAGCGCCAGCACCTCGAGGAGCGACGTTTTGCCGCTGCCCGTCGCGCCGAAGAGCGCGTTGACCCGGCCGCGGTGCACCCTGCCGCTCACGCCGTGCAGAATCTCGCGCCGCGCCGACTTGGCGCCGCGCTGCGCGCGCACGCAGTACCGCACATCCTTGAAGGCGATCTCCGCGCCGTGCACGCGCAGGACGAAGGCCTCCAGCGCCGCCTCCTCCTCCTCGCGCAGGTCCGCCAAGTCCGCCTCGGCTGCGCGTAGCCGGCGCGCCTCCGCGCGCGTCGCAGCCTCGGCCAGCGGCGTGCGCAGCGCCTCGGAGTCCATCCAGGGAGCGGCGCGCCCGACGGAGCTCGAGCGAGCGTGACTGCCACTGACGGCGCGAGCGAGCAGACGAGAGCGGCGAGCTGCGAGCCGAGACGAAGTTGCCGTCGATGCCGATGCCCGGTCCAGCGGCCGCGCAGACTTGCTCTCCTGACTGTGAGTCTCACTGTCAGTCAGAGCCTGGCTTGGGCTTGGGCGCGCGTCTCGGGCAAGAGTCCGAGTCACGTCACAGCCTGCTCCAGAGCCGGGCCTGTCTCTGAGGGGTCCAAGCCCGCTGCCAAACTCGATACTGCGCGCGGGCACGTGTTGTAGCTACTAGCTAGCTCTAGCTCTAGCTACAGGCAGGCACGGCTGCGGCGCAGCCTCACGCTGTCCGCGAGCCTGCCCCAGGCTCAGGCGGTCCACCACGGCGGCAGTCCGGGCTTGCTGCAATGCTGCAATGCTGCCTGGCCTGCCCGTGCCTGCCGGTGCGGCGCGGTGCGGTGCGGCGACTGCAGCAGTGCGGTGCGTGGCCGTGACCTGAACTGTGTCGTGGTCGCTGCCAGTGTCACTGTCAGCGAGCGAGAGCCCAGCAAAGCCGGGCCTGCGTCGGCGAGTCACTGGCGCAGAGCGAGCGAGCGAGCACGCCGCCCCGCCACCGCGCAGAGCGGCGCCGGCTGCGAGGCGGCTGCGCAGGCGGCTGCGAGGGCGCCGGCGCGGGCGCGGGCGCGGGCGCGGGCGCGGGCAGGATGCGCAGCAGCGGGCTGCGGCGGCTGCGGCCCGCAGCAGCGGCGGCGGCGGCGCACGATGCCTGGGCCCTGCGCGCCCTGCGCAGGCCAGTCGCGGCCGCGCAGCGCTGGAGCTCGCAGGGCGCGCGCGGCGACGCCGAGGCGAGGAGCAGCGCGGCGGCCGGCGCGACGGAGAGCGCGGCGACAAAGGCGACGCCGTGGAGCAGCGCGACGGATGGTGCATCGGCGACCTCGTCTTGGCAGCAGGCCGTGCAGGTGGACCTGTCCGCGGCGCCCGAGAAGAGGAGCTGGGAATTGACAACAGAGGCGTCGACGTCAGGAACGCTGCAGGAGGTGCCGAGGCCGTCGTTTGATCGTGTGGAGATCCGCGGGCCGCACCTGTGGTTCAAGCAGGCGCGCGCGCTGGAGCGCAAGGTGATCCTGCACGTGGGCCCGACGAACTCGGGCAAGACGTACCGCGCGCTGACGGCGCTGCGCAACGCGGAGTCGGGCGTGTACGCGTCGCCCTTGCGGCTGTTGGCGTGGCAAATCTCGCAGGAGCTCAAGTGCTCGCTGGTGACCGGCCAGGAGCGCGTGTCGGTGCCGGAATCGAACGTGACGGCGTGCACGGTGGAGATGACACCCCTGGACCGTGCCGTGGACGTGGCGGTGGTGGACGAGGTGCAGCTGGTGGGCGACAGCACGCGCGGATGGGCGTTCTCGCGCGCCGTGCTGGGCCTGCCGGCGCGCGAGCTGCACCTGTGCGGCGAGGAGGGCGCCGTGGACCTGCTGGAGAAGATCTGCGCGCTGACCGGGGACGAGCTGGAGGTGAACCGGTACGAGCGGCTGTCGCCGCTGCGCGTGGAGACCGAGGCGCTGGGCGACTGGTCGGAGGTGCGCCCAGGCGACTGCGTGGTGGCGTTCTCGCGGCGCGACATCCACACGATCCGGACCAAGATCGAGCGCGCCACCAAGCACAAGTGCGCGATGGTGTACGGGAGTCTCCCGCCGGAGATTCGCAAGGAGCAGGCGACGGCGTTCAACACGGGCGCCGGCGGGTGCAATGTGCTGGTGGCCACAGACGCCGTGGGCATGGGGCTGAACCTGCGTGTGAAGCGCATTGTGTTTAGCACCATGGAGAAGTTCGACGGAAACCAGATGCGGCAGCTGACACTGCGCGAGGTGAAGCAGATCGCGGGCCGCGCCGGCCGGTACGGGCGCACCGAGGAGGCCATGGGCCTGGTGACGACGCTCAAGCCGCAGGATATGGCGCACCTTCGTCTGGCGCTTCCGCACGCGGCACCGGTGATCAGCCGTGCCTTTGTGTTCCCGCCGCGCGAGTTCATCCGCGCGCGCTTCCACAACCTGTGCGTGGACCGCCTGGAGGCACTGCGCGAGGAGCTCCTGCCCAAGTCGGAGTCGGAGGACTTTTTGAAGCAGCGCGACCTGCTGGAGCGCGGCGTCGAGGCCGAGCTGGCCGCACGCCTGGACCGCATCCTGGAGAATGACGTCAAGTTCGAGCGGCCCAAGCGCAGCGAGCAGCAGCTGCGCCAGCTGCGGGAGAGGCTGCGCGGGAACGTCGAGCGTGACGTGCGGCACGCGTGGCTCGAGGTGTGGGAGGCGCAGAAGAGCGTGTCCACGATGCTGTCGCGCGCCTTCAACGACGCCCTCGTGGAAGTGATGCTGGAGATTGACGCCACCACGCGCAGCCGCGCCGAGCTGCTGCAGCGGCGCGGCACGCTGCTCCAGGCGGCCGAGGCCGACGAGGCCGCGGCGCGCGATGGCGGTCTGCAGGAGGCGGACCGCCGGCGCGCCGAGGTGCGCGCGGCGAACGCGCGCAGCGAGGTGGCGGACCTTGACGTCAAGCTCGAGGGCGACGCCACGGGCGAGTACATTGTCGTGCAGAAGACCGAGGCCATGCGCGAACTAGTGGCGACGCTGCGCGACGTCCCGCTTGACGTGGACACCCTGCTCATGCTGAGTGGCGCGCCGGTGGACGCCGACAACAAGGGCCTCGTCTACCACCTGCGGCGCTATGCGCGGCTGACCCATAAGCGCAGCGTGCGCTCGCTCATTGAGTCGCTGCAAGACCCGTTCCTGGAGGATTACCTGGCACCGCTGTACGCCTTTGAGGACGTGCAACTGGCGGCTGACGTGACCAACGGCAAGCTCATGCTGGACCGGCTGCCGGCGCCAGATGACCGGCCCTTTGACGCGCTCAAACCTCCCGCGCGGACAGGCGACCAACGCAACAAGAAGGGCGGCGGTACCGACTGGCAGATGAAGGAGCAGGAGCTCGTGTACAACAACATTGACCTCAGCCTTTGGCTCGCCCTGCGCTTCGACCACCCGCCCAACCACATTCAGCGGCTCGGCCAGATCAAGGCGGACTGCCTCTCGCGCATGCAGCGCTACCTGCGTGGCGGCCGTCCGCAGCCGCACGCGAAGAAGAAGCAGCAGCCGCAGCAGCCGCAGCAGCAGCAGCAGCAGCAGCAGCAGCAGCAGCAGCAGCAGGTGGAGAGCAAGCAAGACGACGGCGAGGAGACGGATGGCGAGGACGATCACAACAGCCGCTGGGAAGGCCGTGATGCTGATACTGAGCCCACCTCTGGCCTTCGCATGCACGAGGCCGAGGCGGCGCACAATTGGCCCTCGCGCACGCCACCGCAAGGTCGGCGTAGGGCTGCCCATGTTAGTAAGTGAAGTCAATGTCGACCATGATGAAAGAGAGCAAACCAAAGACACATGACGAAAGCCAGTTGAATCGTGCTGGTTGGCTAAGTCGCGCCGAACGAGGGTCGTTGCTCTCATCACTGCGCCGAGCCAGAGCCATAATTGGCAAAATAAAGGTCATCATCTCTGCTCGCAGAACGGTGCAGACGGCGGAGCATCCCGTTCGTCTCCTCTTCTTCTTCGCGTGTGCGTCCTCTTCAGCGAGGCCTTTGAGACCAAGCTCAGCAGCGCCGGCCTCGTCTACAAGCTCTCTGGCAAGGGCATTCTGGGCTCTGTGGCGACCGGGACCAAGGCCAGTGTCCGCGATGAGGCGATCGAGGTTCTGTACAAGCGCGTCTGGGAGAACTTCGTCGAGCACATTGGCACAGGCATCGACCCCTTTACAGCTGCTGACAAACAGCGTCGACACGCCTGGCGCATGGTTGGCTCGAGCAAGAAGCATCGTTTTCACAAATCAATCATTTTTCAGGCGTCGACACGCCAGGTGGTAGCTCTCAGCTGCTGGCAAGCAAGCATCGACATGCCTGGCGCTTGGTTGGCTCCAGTCAAGAAGCATCGCTTTCAGAAATCGATCAGACAGGCGTCGACACGCAGGTTCTGGCTCTCAGGTGCTAGCTCTCAGCGCCCTTCTTCATTTCCTCCTTCTTCTTCTTCATTTCCTCCTTCTTCTTCTTCATTTCCTCCTTCTTCTTCTCCTTCTCCTTCTTCTTCTTCTTCCATTTTCTTTGTCTTCTTCTTCTTCTTCTTTTCCTTCTTCTCCTTCCGAGTCTTCGTTATAATTTAGTAACAGTCAGGAACGAGGCTGAGGCCGGAAATGACGAGCAGCGGGAAAAGGAGCTGCAAAATGTAGGCAACAATCTGCAGGATGGAATCAATGAAGTGAAAAGGGATGCGGTGGTACAAGCCCTCGTGAAAAGCGGAGTAGATGTCGCGCGTGAACTGATAGCCGGTGAGGACGCGCACGACGTCCTTGACAAAGGCGACGACATGATGGTCCTCCTGGCGCACCAGCTTGGCCCGGCCGGGCTCGTCGAGGCTGGCCTGGATGTCCTCTTGCGAAGGCACGTCGCCGATGAAGAGAATCTTGTCCCAAAGGCTCCAGGTGCGGTAGGACTCGTACTGGTGGAAGATGCCGTACTTTTTGCGGAGGAAGAAGTTGGCGACGGTGTCGAACAGAGAGAAATTGGTGAGGCGCTTCTTGAACTGGCGCCAGGCCTCCGGGTTGTTGGTTTTCTTGGCGTACTCCGCGCAGAGGAAGAAGAGCTCGTCCTCTTCGCTCTTGTACTGCGGGTCGTTGTCGTCCACGTGGGCGCGTTGAAAGTTCCAGAGCTGCGGGAGCGGCGCGTTGGGGTTGCCCGTTGTGGCTTTGGCGAAGTCCTCAGGCCGGATGCCAAAGTGGCGGCAAAACTTGCGCGAGTCTTCGAGCACGCGCAGGCGCAGTGTGCTCTGCATGATGAGCTGCACAGCGCCGGCGCGAATCCAGCGCTGCTCCGGGTCGAACCAGTCCTGGGATGCAATGCTTTCGTCGATGCGATGCACAAAGTCTGCTGCGAGGGCGTTGAGGATGACGTCCAGGACCTCCTCGGTGTTGAAGAGGATGAAAAGCACAACGCCGTAGAGGAAGATGACGTAGGCCGTGTTCATGTAGCGGTCGAGCTTGAAGCCAATCATCTGGAAGATGCTGTCGTCGCTCTGGTCCCAAACCACCGCGCGCAGCGAGTTGAGCCGCGAGTACGCGGTGGAGCTCGTGCCGGTGGTGCGGTAGAACTTGGTGAAGGTGTCCGGAATGACGGTGAGGATGTAGATGAAGATGACCGCGATGTTCATGATCTTGCCGAGCGGCTCGCCCTCGTTGGTGCAGAACATGTCCCAGGTGGTCCGCAAGTGGAGGTCGTCGAAAGTGAGCACCGTATCGAAGCGGTCCGACTTGACCAGCGCGTTGGCCAGCAGCACGCACGGGATGATGATCTGGATGCCAAAGCAGCAGAGCGCAAAGAAGCCCCCGCTGCCCAGCACGCTCATGTACGTGTACAACGAGAGGTCGTCCTCGTCAAAGGTCCAGCTGCCGACGTCCTCCACAATGTCATCGATGAACTCGAAAGGCTGGAGCAGGTGGTCGCGCAGGAGTACTTGCTCCACGCACATCTCCTCGCCCGGCTTGTGGAAGGAGTCATAGTGGCGCTTGAAGTCCTCGTTGCGCGGGTCCGCGAGCCACTCGTCGAAGAGGGCCTCGGCGAACTGCAGCGCGTCCACCTCGGCGAAGTCGCGCTCGTGATCCTGCTGGAAACGCATGTACTTTTCCAGACGCAGCATGGCGTACTGCTGCCACACCCACGGCCGGGCGCCGAAGAGCACGCGGAGGCCCTCTTCGGTCGCCCGGATCCACCGGCTCGACAGCAGCGTCGCCTGGCCCACGTTGTAAAAGTAGTTCCACTCGGGCTCCATGCCTTCGGTGCGCGGGTCGTTCCAGTCGAAGGAGTCTGGCGCCTGCCGCACCACGCGCCGGATCATGGCCAGGTGCCACTTCATGTCGTTGCCCATGTACTCCACCCAGGCGCCGCGCATCCACACAGTGTCCTTTTGGTTCTGGATGGACGCGACCAGGTCCGCAAGCGTCGCCCGGGTCAGCAGCGGGTACCCGAGCCTCACCAGCTGCCGCGCGTACAGCTTGTGCTGCAGGTTCGGCTCCTGCGACGCCAGGCTCTCCAGGTCCTCCTCGCCCAGGTCCCGCACCGAGGCCGCCATCTGCGCCGCCGACAAGATGCCCGCATTCGGCCCGCCCTTGGTCTCCACCAGCTGCGTGTGCCTGTGCATGCGCGCCGCGCGCTCCTCCACCGTCTCGCCCTCCACGCTCTCCTCGTCCCCGGCCTCCTCGCCGCCCTCGCGCGCCACCTCATCGCCGTCCTCCGCATCGCCCACGCGTGGATCCCACATCTTGCGCGCTTGGCGACCCTGGCCTCAGCTCGAGTTGCGAGCGAGCGCAGGCCGCCTCGAGCGTCGACGCGCGCTCCGGGCGTCGCTGGCGGGCCTTTCTGCTTTGCCTGCGGCCTTGCCCTGGGTCGCGCGCGGCGGCGGCTCGGACGCCAACTTTACTGGCAGCTCTGCACTGCAGCCGGGCCGAGCGAGTGCGTGCGTGCGTGTGTGCGGCGCGCGCCAGTGGCGCAGACTTCGACTTCCACTCTCGGAGCGCTGCGCTGCGGCGCGCTGCGGCAGCCCGCGCGCCAGGCAGCCGCGCCGCGCCGCCGTCCCTGGTCCGAAGATGCGGGAGCGCGAGGGGCGGCGCCGCGAGGCGTGCTCGACAGCCCGGACAGGGAACTGGATTTGCAGGAGCGCCCCCTGCGCCGCGGCGGGCCAGCGCGAGCGAGCGAGCGCGCGCGTGCACTGCCTGGCTGACGTGAGCTAGGCTAGAGCCTAGTAGGAGGAGACGTGGATTCGGTCGGCGCGCGACGCGCGCCCATGGATTGCTTGCTTGGCGCTGCAAAACGGCGCGTGCCGCCTGCCAGTGCGGCCAGCCTGAGGCGCGGTCGCTGGGCCAGCGGGCGAGCCTGTCACGAACTTCGAAGGTACTGGGCGGAACGCAATGCGCGACGGTGAGGGGCGGTGAGGGCCGCTGTGGCTGTGGCGAGTGAGCCAGCCTGAGCACTGGACGGCGGGCGCCGGGAGAACGTGGCAGCTCGTGCGCGCCTGTATTTGAACTCACAGTCAAGCTGGGTCGTGCCGCGAAGACCTGCGCGGTTTCAGGCATCGGGCGCAAGATTTGCCTGGCTGCTTGCTAATTACAGTTAGCGTTCGGGCCCGAGTGCTCTTGGCGAAAGGGGAAAAAGGCTGCCCAGTCGACAGCGCTTTGCTTGCGCAGGTGATCCACCAAGGCCGCAGCGCGCAAGAGCATCTTGCCTCCACGCAAGAGCAAGCAAGCACGCACAAGACGCTTGGCAACCGTTCCGTCCGACAATCCAGCAGCCAGCAAAAAATCGAGCGCCCCCGCCCCGCCACACCCGCGACAGGCAACATGACTCTCATTCTCTGTTTGATTTTTGCTTGTGCGGCTACTTCTTCGGCACGGAGGTGGAGACCTTGACAGAGTGCATCTCCTTAATGTGCGCGTCGAGGACCTCGTACACCAGGCGAGCCTGCTGGACCTTGTTCTTGCCCTCAAAGAGCGGCGAGGTGACCTTGATGTCATAGGCCGCGCCGCAGCCGCCGCTCACGTCCGCCACGGACACCTCGCTGGCCTGCAGCTCCGCAGAGAGCAGGCGCATCATGTCCTCCTCGATGCCCGAGGACGCCGTGCCCGAGAGCGGCCGCACGGCCCGTGCCACCAGGCGCTCCACATGCACCTGCGGCCGCGCCTGTGCCAGCGTCGCGGCGCGGCTCTGCGCCAGCGTCGCAGCGCGGCTCTGAGCCGCGACGGCCCTCCGAGCGTGCTGCAGCATCGTGATGCTTCGCGGTCTGGCCCTTGCTTCGCCCCGACGTGTCCGTAGGCTCTCCGGCAGGTCGCCGCCCGCCGCAGCCGCCCCTCGCCAGCGCCCGCGCTGCTGCCCTCCTGCGCCCGCCGCACACAAGCCCGCGCTGCGCCCGCCTGCTGCGTACGGAATGCAGACTGCCGCGGCTCCTGACTGGCGCCGACGCCGTCGTCTTCTTGGTCCTCCATGATGAGCCTGTGAACGCCGCGAGGCTCGGCGAGCCGGAAAACGCTAGAAAGAGCTGCCCAGGCCCAGCGCAAACTGACAAAGGCAGCATGGCATGGCGCAGGCCCCAAGCTCTTTGCACAACGTCGATGACGGACGCATAAATCACCGCCGGCCGGGCTCCTGTCGGGCTCGCGCCCACAGCGTCGCCAGCCAGACCAAAAACACACAGCAGAGAACATGAATGAGTTTGTACGAGCGAGGCGAGCAAGGCAAAGAAGGACGAGCGAGGCTCGAGCAGCACTGGTCGATCAGCCAGACGTCGCCGTACAAGGTCCGCTACAGGACAGGACAGGGTAGGGCAGCCATGACTCATAGTCAGCCGTGGCTTGCCCCCAACGCGCATCCAACGACTTTCCCCTTGCCCACTTCGCTTGCTTGGGTAAGCGTATCTCTTCCTGGCGCGTTATGATTCTGCAGCGGCCGCAGCGCCGTGAAAGGTCTCCACGATCATGTCCAGCAAGAGGTTCTGCTCGCCGGTCTCGGCGTCGTAAATATCTGGAAACCGCGTCGCGGCCTCGGGCACAATCTGCAGAGCGTCAAGAGCGTCAGTCCTAACCATGTATACAAGCGGATGCGATGCACGACCACCGCCGCAGTCGCGACATTATCATCATCATCAGCAGCAGCAGCAACTGCTCGAACGCGCGGAGCGTCCGCCCATACTCACGGCCTGAAAGGTGCCCTGGTCCTGCGGGCGGAGGTTGACGAGCTGCAGCCACTCAGACCGCGTCATCTTGGAGAGATCAAAGGTAGAGCGTGCCTTCTCGATAAAGGCCTGCAGCTTCTCGAAGGAGTGCGCGTCCTCCTCGGCAAAGGTCGTCTTGACCTTGTCGCAGATCCAGCGCGCATGCTTGAGGTCGTTGCTCTTGCCGTACTGGTCCTCGTAGTCCTTGTACAGCTCCAGCCGGCTCGCCACGATCTCGTACACCTCGCGGTTCACCAGCTGCACCGGCTCGCCGCTCGCGGTGCCCTTGTTCGCCTTGCCAGTGGACGTCGCCATGCCGGCCTGGCCACAGCCGCTGGCCGAAGAGGCGAGCGGCGCCAGCAAGCAGGCCCGGGCTGCCCGCCGCGTCGTCCGCGCACCCGTCCACGTGCGCTGCGCCGCGCTGGCCCGCGTCGCGGCGCGCCGCAGCGGTCGGGGGTCTGCCGATGGCCATGGCTGACGGCCAGGCGCCCTCTCTGTCGGGCTGGTTGGAGAAGGGGGGGCACGCCACACGCGGTACATCCTAGGATGGACGGTCAACGACTGGCTCCGGAGCCCGGCGCTTTGCGTATGCTCTCTATCGTGCCCCCTCACCGCCCCCCCTGCTTTCGTCCCCTGACAATGAAAGCGAACGCAGAGGCGCGATCGATCAGGGCAGGATGAGCCAGAGGGCAATGCCTCGGATTGGTTCGAGCTCTGCATCGTCATGTTGGCTTGACAAGTTCCCGTGCGGAAGCCATGCTGCATGGTCGGGCTCTGCGACAAGCGCCGGAACTCACCACGGCAAGATAAGGACCTTTCTTGTGCGTGATGCCGAAGTGCTTCTACTGACTCTTACGCCCACGCTCGTAGCTACGCAGCGTTGATCCTCCGCCCTGTCACTGGCACTGCACTGCAGGCGCGCACTGCATGAGTCATTTCGCTGTCGCCTCGGCGGTGACCTGGCCTGGCCACCGTACCGAAGCAGCGAGGCAGAACGGTATCCGCGGCGGCCCGCGGCTGCGCAGCAACGGCGGTCAGCGGCGGTCAGCGGCGGTCAGCGGCGGCGGCGGTCGCGGCGGCAGCGGTCGCGGCGGCAGCGGCCGCGGCGGCGGCTGCAGCGACGGCAGCAACGACACGCACGTACTCTCTCTCATCTTCTCCTCACTCACTCTCTCTCTCTCTCTTTCTCTCCAACGATGGAGCTCGCGGTGGCGGCGCTGACGTCGGTGCGGCTGGCGTACACGAACTGCGCGTACTGCAGCGAGCAAGACTATGCAGCTGCAGGGCTGTCGCCGGGCAACGAGCTCGTGGAGGTGACGGGCCACGTGCTGACGCTCAAGAGCTCGGGCGAAGTGGCGCCTGGCACGCTGGCGCTGAGCAACCTACAGCGGAACTTCTTGCGCGTGGAGCAGGACCAGCGCGTGGCGGTGCGTCCCTTCCGGCTGCCGCGCGATGAGACGCTGTACCTGGACTCCGTGGAGGCGAGCGTGGCGCTCCTGCGCAAGGCATCCGCGCGCGAGACCGTGATCGACTGCCGCGAGCTGACCGAGGAGCTCTGCCAGGCCTTTGGCGGCCAGGTGCTGGAGCGCGGCATGAGCATGGCCTACAAGTTCAAGGGTGAGCCAGTGCGCATCAGCGTGGGGGACGTGGCCCACGTGCCGCAGGTGAGCGGGCAGGCGCAGTCGGAGGCGGCAGGCGGCGCGGCAGGCGCCGTCGTGGATCAGCTGCGGCGCGGCGGCGGCGGCGTCCTGACCAAGTCGACGGCGTGGACCTTTAGCAAGGTCGGCGACGCCTCGCTGCGGCTCACGGGCCAAGCCACGCGCAAGTCGGCGAGCAAGATGATGGATACCAACTTCGAGAAGCTCGGCATCGGCGGCCTCAACAAGGAGTTCGGCGACATCTTCCGACGCGCCTTTGTCTCGCGTATCCTGCCGCCCGAGGTCGTACGCAAGCTCGGCATCAAGCACGTGCGCGGCCTCATGCTCTTCGGGCCGCCCGGCTGCGGCAAGACGCTCATCGCGCGCCAGATCAGCAAGGTGCTGCAGGGGGGCGAGAACGCGCGCGAGCCCAAGATCGTCTCGGGCCCCGAGGTGCTCAGCAAGTTCGTCGGCCAGGCTGAGGAGAACGTGCGCAAGCTCTTCGCCGAGGCCGAGGAGGAGCAAGCCGCCGCCGGCGACGACAGCGAGCTGCATGTCATCATCTTTGACGAGATCGACGCCATCTGCCGCCAGCGTGGCAGCAAGCGCGACGGCACGGGCGTGGGCGATTCCGTCGTCAACCAGCTGCTCGCCAAGATCGACGGCGTCAACTCGCTCAACAACGTGCTGCTCATCGGCATGACCAACCGCCTCGACATGATCGACTCGGCGCTCCTGCGTCCCGGCCGCTTTGAGGTGCAGATGGAAATCGGGCTGCCCAGCGAGGAGGGCCGCCTGCAGATCCTCAACATCCATACCAAGAGCATGCGCGACACCGACAGCCTCGGCACCGACGTCGACCTGCCCGCGCTTGCGCGTGACACCAAAAACTTCTCCGGCGCCGAGATCGAGGGCCTCGTGCGCTCCGCCGTCTCCTTCGCCACCAATCGCCATGTCAACTCCGAGGACCTCTCCAAGCTCATGGACGCGGACCGCATCGTCGTCACGGGCGACGACTTTGACGCCGCCCTCAGCGAAGTCCACCCCGCCTTTGGCGTGCAGGCCGAGGAGGAGCTCAAGAGCCTCTACCGCAACGGCGTCATCCCCTTCAACGAGGCCTTCAGTCACGTCGACCAGACGCTCCGCGCGCTCGCCGACCAGTGCCTCTACTCGCCGCGCACCCCGCTGCTCTCCGTCCTGCTCGCCGGCGAGAAGGGCTGTGGCAAGACCGCCGTCATCGCCAAGATGGCCGCCGAGGCAGGCTTCAACTTTACCAAGGTTGTCACAGCCGACTCCATGATCGGCTACTCCGAGAACCAAAAGTGCTCCCAGATCGCTGCCATCTTCGAGGACGCCTACAAGAGCCCCATCTCCCTCATCGTCTTCGATGACATCGAGCGCCTCATCGACTACGTTCCCATCGGCCCGCGCTTCTCCAACCTCGTGCTCCAAGCCCTCCTCGTGCTCATCAACAAGCCGCCGCCGCGCGAGGACCGCAAGCTCATGGTCGTCGGCACCACCTCCGTCCCGCACCTCCTCCAGGACCTCGGCCTCGTCCAGGTCTTCAACGTCGAGCTCTCCATGCCCCTGCTCGACTCCGACAAGGCTGTCGAAGAGGTCATTCGCAATCTCATCGATCAGAGCCAGGCCGACGCCTCCGCCGTCCGCATCGCGCCCGACCACCTCGCCGCGATCGCGCGCGACTGCAAGAAGCCCATCGCCGTCAAGAAGCTCCTCGTCGTCCTCGAAATGGCGCGCCAGGGCGTCGAAGAGATCACCGTCGATCGCTTCCAGGAGTGCCTTCTCTCCATCGGCTACAGCTGAACCTGCGCTTGACACTGGGTGTCTGTCTTTCCAGAACCGTCTCGAAATGTGAAAATATGTTTCAAGCAAGAGCGAGAGACCAGGCATGTGATGAAAGCTCTCACAATCAAGAACGCACAAACCGACAGGCAATCTGGTCATCGTCATCCATTTGCCCTTGCTTGGACTTGGATTCTCTGAGCATCGGCTCAACTCAACCATCGGCTCAACTCAACCATCGGCTCAACTCTGACTCACTGACAACCATCGGCTCAAGAGTAGGAGCATGCGGAGTCATCAAGCGGTAACCCATCCAACTGGCCAGCTGACCACCGGCACGACACGCCAACGGTGATGCACCTCCGCTCCAGGGCCTTGGTAAGTGATGCTTGCTAGAGTTCCCAAGAGGTCATGGCCAGGTGGGATGGGTGCTCGGGCGGAGGGAGTGGCTGAAGTCCCTTTTTGGTGCCTTGGATAAGTGTAAAGAGCGGCAAATCAACAACAATGCAGCGAGACCATCGACAGCCATCCCACCACCCTGAGATCGTGCAGCCTGTTCCAAAGGCAGCAGCAGAGGCAATGAGGTCCCAAGCTGATTGCCCGCCCGAGCCAGGAAAAAAGAAGTGGTTGTCGTTGCCGACGACGGAAGAAAGAGCGCAGCAAAAGAGAGCATCGTCGCAGCGCAGCAAGCTGCTTCGCTCTGAACGGTTTCTTGTGCGAGAGACAACTTTGAAAGACGCCCACTGACTGACGGCCTCCAGCCGCGGGCGCAAGGGCCTGTGCGAGCTGGCCGGAACGCATGCGCCCTTTTGAGCCCGAGTTCGTGTTTGTCCGCGGCGGCTGCCGAAGCACATCAGGTCCAAACACAGCATCTGATGTCCTCACGTCAGCCTCTCCACTGCACCGACGAGCACAACAGCCTGCACATCAGCGGCACGCCGACGGACTACTCATTGCTAGGCGCAAGCGTGCACGCACACTACGCTTGCCTCCATGCGCAAGTTCGATTCGCGCCTGGAGTAGTAGCAAAACACCGATCTGCACCTAACAAGTGAAGGGAGCACTGATCCGGTCGAATAGCTAAAAGATGGACAGGTCTTAGAAACGCAACGAAGCCCCGCCCCCGCGCCGGC